>JBBYHQ010301254.1:0-19366 GCA_038382645.1 Spergularia azorica | reverse complement strand
ACCCTAAACCCTAAACCCTAAACCCTAAACCCTGAACCCTAAACCCTAAACCCTAAACCCTAAACCCTAAACCCTAACCCTAAACCCTAAACCCTAAACCCTAAACCCTAAACACAAGTGCGTGCTAAACCCTATACCCTAAACCCTATACCCTAAAGTATTTTGAGTAATGGAAAAGTATTACAGCTTCAAACCCATGTTATACCATACTAATCAACAAAAAAATCACGATTTGCTCGACGTGAGACGAGACCTAAAGGCGCTTAAAACACCAATAAACGAAAGAAATCCCCTCTTAAATTTATCAAAAGCGGTTCTAAATGTGTAATTTAATGTTTCATGGGTTTTAAGAGACTTTTGAAAAATTGACCGAAATGGCCAAAAATGAGTAAAAACGAAGGTTATAATGCACGTTTTTTGGCCTAAAATAACACTAGAGCTAAAAAGACAAAAATTTTAATAGTGGTGCTTATGGGTCATATTATGAGTTAAGGCCGTGGTTATGCTCTCCTTATCAGCAAAAAAGGGACGATTTGTTCGACGTCACCTGAGACCTTAAGGTGTTTAAAACACTAATTGACCACACCGAATGCTATAATGCACATATTTTAGCCTAAACTGGCAATGGAGCAAAAATGACTAATTTCTTTGTAGTAGCTCATAGGGGTTATATAATGAGGTATGTCAAGGTATTAGGGCTTCAGACTTATGTTATGCTCTCTAAATCAACGAAAAACACACGATCTTTTCAACTTGCCACGAGACACAAATTTGCTTATAACACAACTAAACGAAAGAAACCGCCCCTTAAATTCATCAAAAGTGGTCCTAAGATGTATATATAGTGTTTCATGGGTTTTAAGACAGTTTGGAAAAAGTGGCCGAAATGGCCAAAATTGAGCAAAACCAAAGGCTATAATGCACGTTTTATGGCTAAAAATAACACTGGAGAAAAATTGACTAAATTTCTTGCATTACCACATAGGGGTCATATTGTGAGTTATGGAAAAGTATTAGATCTTCAAACCTATGTTATACCATACAAATCAGCAAAAAAAACCAACGATTAGCTCGACGTGAGACAAGACCTAAAGGTGCTTAAACGAAAGAAAACGCCTCTTAAATTTATCAAAGGCGGTCTTAACCTGTGTAATTTAATGTTTCATGGGTTTTAGGAGAATTTGGAAAAAGTGACCGAAATGGCCAAAATTGAGCAAAACCGAAGGTTATAATGCACGTTTTTTGGCCAAAAATAACACTGGAGCAAAAACGACTAAATTTTAATAGTAGTGCATATGGGTCATATAATGAGTTATGGCAAAGTATTAGGGCTTAAGGCCTTGGTTATGCACTCCAAATCAGTGAAAAATAAACGATTTATTCAACGTCACCCGAGACCTAAAGATGCTTAAAACACTAATAAACGAAAGAAACCGCCTCTTAAATTCATCAAAGGTGGTCTTAATATGTTTAATTTGATGTATCATGTGTTTTAAAAGACTTTGGAAAAAGTGACAGAGAAAAGCCAAAATTGACCAAACCGAAGGCTATAATGCACATATTTTGGCCTAAACTGGCACTAGAGCAAAAATGACTGATTTTTTAGTAGTATCTCATAGGGTTATATAATGAGGTATGGAAAGGTATGAGGGCTTAAGAGTTATGTTATGCTTTCCAAATCAGCGCAAAACACACGATTTTCACGACATGACACGAGACACAAAGTTGCTTATAACACAACTAAACGAAAGAAACCGCCCCTTAAATTCATCAAGGTGGTCCCAAGACTTATAATGTTGTGTTTCATGAGTTTTAAGACAGTTTGGAAAAAGTGATCGAGATGGCACGTTTTGTAGCTAAAAATAACACTAGAGCAAAATTGACTAAATTTCTTCGATTAGCGCATAGGGGTCATATTGTGAGTTATGAAAAAAGTATTAGAGCTTTAAACCTATGTTATACCATACAAATCGGCAAAAAAACCAACGATTTGCTCTACATGAGACGAGACCTAAAGGTGCTTAAAACACCAATAAACGAAAGAAAACGCCTCTTAAATTTATTAAAGGCGGTCCTAAACTGTGTAATTTAATGTTTCATGGGTTTTAAAAGACTTTGGAAAAAGTGGACGAAATGGCCAAAATTGAGCAAAACCGAAGGTTATAGTCCACGTCTATGGCAAAAAATAACACTGGAGCAAAAACGACTAAAATTGTAATAGTAGTGCATATTGGTCATATTATGAGTTATAATAAAAGTATTAGGGCTTAAGGTCTTCGTTATGCTTCCAAATGAGTGAAAAATAACAATTTG
The DNA here is from genome assembly GCA_038382645.1 of Spergularia azorica. NCBI lineage: Eukaryota > Viridiplantae > Streptophyta > Magnoliopsida > Caryophyllales > Caryophyllaceae > Spergularia > Spergularia azorica. The sequence goes on along the minus strand of JBBYHQ010301254.1, from coordinate 17,053 downwards.
TTCGACGTCACCCGAGACCTAATGATGCTTAAAACACTAATAAACTAAAGAAGCCGCCTCTTAAATTCATCAAAGGCGGTCCTAGGATGTATAATTTAATGTTTCATGTGTTTTAAAAGGCTTTGGAAATAGTTTCCGATATGGCCAAAATTGACCAAACCGAAGGCTATAATGCACATATTTTAGCCAAAAATGGCACTGGAAGAAAAATGACTAATTTCTTCTTAGTAGCTCATAGGGGTCATATAGTGAGGTATGGAAAGGTATGAGGGCTTAAGACCTATGTTATGCTCTCCATATCACCGAAAAACACACGATTTTTTCGACATGACATGAGACACAAAGTTGCTTATAACACAACTAAACGAAAGAAACCGACCCTTAAATTCATTAAAGGTGGTCCCAAGACGTATAATTTAGTGTTTCATGAGTTTTAAGACAGTTTAGAAAAAGTGGCCGAAATGGCCGAAAGTGCACGATTTTTGGCTAAAACTAACACTGTACTGGAGCAAAATTGACTAAATTTCTTGGATTAGCGCATAGGGAACATATACTGAGTTATGGAAAAGCATTAGATATTCAGACCTATGTTATACCATACAAATCAACAAAAACAAAACACACGATTTGCTCGACGTGAGACGAGACCTAAAGGTGCTTAAAACACCAATGAGCGAAAGAAAACGCCTCTTAAATTTATCAAAGGCGGTCCTAACCTGTGAGATTTAATGTTTCATGGGTTTTAAGAGACTTTGGAAAGAGTTACCGAAATGGCCAAAATTGAGCAAAACCGAAAGTTATAATGCACGTTTTTTGGCCAAAAATAACACTGCAGCAAAAACGACTAAAATTTTAATAGTAGTGCATATGGGTCATATTATGAGTTATGGCAATTGTATTAGGCTTAAGACCTTGGTTATGCGCTCCACATACGATTTGTTCGACGTCACCCGAAATCTAAAGGTGCTTAAAACACTAATAAACGAAAGAAACCGCCTCTTAAATTCATCAAACCCGGTCCTAATTAAGATGTATAATTTAATGTTTAATGTGTTTTAAAAAATTTTGAAAAAAGTGACCGAAATGCCTAAAATTGACCAAATCGAAGGTTATAATGCACATATTTTTGCCAAAAATTGCACTGGAGCAAAAATGACTAATTTTTTCGTAAAAGATCATAGGGGTCATATATAATGAGGTATGGAAAGGTACTGAGGGTAATGTGTCTTCTTTTGGCTCTAATATGTTGCACAACGCCATAATAACACCTCTAAATTTATCCATAAAAGTTTGGGCTGTTTTCATTTGGGAGCTAGTTTTGGCTAAAAATAGTGGACTATATACTACGTTTTTGCCAATATTTTAAACTTACTAGATTTTCTCAAAATTTACGAACGAGATCCTTGTTATACATTTGTTATTTATGAGAAATAGTTCACTTGTTATTAATGTTCTTTATCGTCTTTGGGCATACGTAACCTATTGAGGGTAATATGTCTTCTTTTGTCGATTTTGGGGTTAACTAACGGTTTTTGGCTCTAATATCTTGCACACAGCCATAATAACGCCTCTAAGTTTATCTAAAAACGTTTTGGCCGTTTTTATTTCGGAGCTATTTTTGGCTAAAAATTGTGGACTATATACTACGTTTTTTGCCAATATTGACCACTTTTTTTAATTTTCTAGATTTTCTCAAAAATTTACGAAGGAGATCCTTGTTCAACTTTTGTTATACATGAGAAATTATTCATCTGTTATAAATGTTCCTTATCGTCTTTCGGAACACGTAACTTACTGTGGGTAATGTGTCTTATGTCGATTTTAGGGGGGTCTACCAAAGGTTTTTGGCTCTAATGTCTAGCACACGGCCATAATAACACCTCTATGTTTATCTATAAAAGTTTTGGCCGTTTTTATTTCGGATCTATTTTTAGCCAAAAATCGTGTATTATATACTGTAGTTCTTTTTTACCACTTTTTTTAAATTTGCTACATTTATCAAAACTTTGCCAAAAACATCTACTTTTGTTGTATATGAGAAATGATTCATCTGTTATTAAAGTTACTTAATGTCTTTCGCCATATGTCACCTACTAAGTGTGATATTTTTTTTTATTTGGGGGCCAACGAAAGGTTATTGCCTTGTTGGCAGAGAGAGAGAAAGAGATATTAAAGAGAGGGAAATGTATGACAATCATGATGATGAAGAACATGTCACGATGTATTTTAAAATTTCAACTTTTATTTTTGTTTATTTAGTATTTATTTTAATATAAAGGTTTTAAATGATTTAATTTAATCGAAATTGTAATTTCATAATATGAATGTTTGGGTTAATAGGATATAACCTAGAGTTTTTTAATTAAACAATGATTTGTAAATGTTGGTGCAAATATTTGAGCTTTGAACTTAAAATCTTTAGTTGTTAAAAATATTAATTGAAATTAGAACCTCGGATTTCCAATATAAATCGTTAAATCATATAATTTAATGAACAACCGTAAATTTACAGTGCAAAAGTTAATGTTACAAAATCACATATAGACTAGCACCATTATGGATAGTAAAATAGCCGGTTGTTGAAATCCAACCCTATTAGCAAGCCGACATCAACCTCGTTTCGTTGCAACATTTTTATGCCCTATTTCGTGACCTTTTTTTAATGGCAAGGATAATTTCATGCCTTGAATCAACCCACTCCACGCAAGAGTGCCTTTTTTAAGGTACTATACATCAATATAAAATAAACAAATAAAACAAAATATCAATCCACGAAAGATTATCAAATGAGGATGATGCTCTAAATAGCTCTTTCGGAGAAGAAACTATTGTTGGCTTTTGTCCTCGGCAGCCCGAAGTGCTTCTTTTGCCATGGATGAGAATGAAGAAGCATTATCTTGCATCTCCGAAGTCTTCATCCCAATACCCTAAAAACCAAAGGTGGTAAAGGAAAGCAACTTAAATAGCACTCTTCCATGACTTCTTTTATTCAACAAAAATAGAACATGAATTGCACTATTCCATTTTGTCAAGGTAAGCAATAAGAGAAAGCAATTTGATCCCCTACTATTGAGGCTGGTACAACGGAACAAGAAAGGAAAAGAAAAGAAAAGGAACAAGGTCAAGCCCAAACCAGTATCCCGGACTACTTAGTAAAATAAAAAATAGAACCAAAAGAGCCCAAAAATGGTCTAAGGGGTAAGCAACTGGTCCACCCAACTCACATCTAAGATTCAAGACATATGTAGCCCGGGCATGAGCCGCCCCCAATCTAGTTTATTACTTTATTGTGATAACTATACAAAGGTGTCTAGTAATTCTCATTGAGTAACTAAGGAAATTGCAAGTAAAATTAAAAAAGCGGGAATAGTATTTAATTAGCCTATATACCTGAAGTTTTTTCACATTATCACCCAGCTTGCTTTGAACCACTTTGGCTAGACTTGAATCCTGTGACTAAGTTAAAATTCGACAATTAGTTTTTCAACTATATAAACAACAAGAACAACACATTCCACTCTTTCAAAAAACAAAGAACAACGCATACCACTTATGAGACAAAGTACAGCAAAGAACCCCCCCCCCATAATGTGAAATGAGTTGATCATTGACATCAATTACACGATCAAAATATCAATGAAATTAATTTAGAGAATACCGCTACATAGCCGAGTAGTTTTTGAAATATGACAACAAAGATAGTTTTTAACTTGAATCATTATATGGAATAACTTAGTTGAAGTTCTACAACAATAGACATGTTGAAAACAAGTAGCAACATAAGAAGAAAGAAAACAAAGCCAGTAAACAACCGATAAGAAAGTAAAAAGAATCGAATGACACAAAAATAAGAATCAAACTTATCATCAACTTCAGCTCCACCCCACTATGTTTCCTAACGCTATTATTCTTCAATCTCAAATCAACACATCTTTATTAATCACCTTTATGCAGTTTTCTCAAGCCTTCCCCTACCTACTACAATTATATCACTTGGTCTCCACTTCACGTGATCAAACGACCTAGCAATTTATTTTCATCTAATCTTCGATAGATGAACTCATTTCTTCCTTATCGCCTCATTGTTTAAACGACCCAATTCATCATCCTTTTGAATAGTAAATCCTAGTCCTAGATAAAGAAAAATTCCATACCATTTCTCATCTACTTTGAGGGCACTTACCCCACCACTAAGCTTACAACTTAATTATTCGACGAAGTATCTAGCGTGTATCTCCACAATTCGGACTTCATTTCAATCATACTCTTTCGCCTCATCAACGAGCATTCAGTTAACACACAACAAAAATAACACCAAATGAGAGAGATCTAAAAATTTGACAAATATATGATATATATTTCGTTCAATAAAGTTTTGCAAATTGTCTTAGGTCTTACTGTACCCCACTAAACCTCGTCATTCTACTATTCTCCAAGCCTCCTAATCGATTTCGATCAGTCTCACATGTTTTCTGAATTCTAAAAGGCCGGTTGGTTCTTAAGTAATGATCCAGAAAGGTTGGGAGTAAGATTTCGCATGGACGTATACACCCATTCTCCTTTGTCTTAACACGTAGCTTACGCTCTACACAAACCTACCACAACTCTCCTCTTTCATTCAGGTTATCTTCCTGAATGCCATAAAAAAAATAAAAAAAATAAAAAGCCATAAACCAACGCTCACAATTGGAGTTAAGACAACACTTGGAAAAAAAAAAAGCATCAGATATCCTCAAAGAATTTTGAGACAAAGTATTAGTCTTACACTAAATGATGAATATCCATATTTCTTCTTAATTTGATCAACTGTCTCAGCTTTCTCATTTGGTGCTTCTTCTTGGGTTGATGGTTTCTCATTTTTTACCGTCATCTGTTTCAGTTTCCCTGCAAATGATATTCATTTATCAGCATCATATGCAGAGAACTTGTTATCATCCAATATATTCAAAATTTCAGGGTTCAAGACAGCTACTTTTATGCATCAGGGACAATCTACTATTTACCTATACTTATTAATCCATCCCTCAGTAATGTGGAAAATGAAAAAGAAAAGTCTGTATGTAGCTCAGATTAAAAATGAACAATTGTACACCGCCAGACAAAGAAGAAAAATGTACTAGCCTTTAAATGACTGGAACTTGCTTGCCAATTTCTGTTTATCTAGCAATGCCATCACATTATGCCCTTTTGATTTTCCGTCCTGGTCATTCAGATCAATGTCATCTGCAGGACCATAAAAAAGAAAGAAGTCTGTCATACAGTTATCTAAGATAATTATGAGTAAATATATTATAGCAGGATAGGACAGTGCAAACAAGCTAAAAATGAGCATCATGAATGAGCATCATGAAATGACTTTAATGCCCTTTATATTTTAGAACTCGACAATAGCAGACATGTGGTGCAACCGTGCAAGGGTAGCAGCAAGCTGCATTTGTGCAGAAATGCTCCTTTGTCTGCTCTTCTTGAAGAATGCATGCACAACCTTGTCATGCCTAAACGTGTTTTCTCTCTTCACTTGCATTCATTGGTGAAAGAGAATATTCCAATGGAAATATTCAGAATTTCATATAGTTTAGCGTAATCAGCAACCACTCATAGGAGCATCACCATTTTAGTTTTATACAATGGATCTAACATTTGGTTAGATAAAGCACATCGTGTAAGTGGCTTACCTATATCCAAGTCGACATCATCGACCTCCAACACCTTGTTGTCTCCATCTTCAGGTAAAGCAGGAAAATTGGAAACAGAAAAAATTTGTAACAGTTCTTCACAACTTGCACTCACATCTCCAGCTCCATGAATCGTATTACTTCCAGTTTTGTCTTGGAATACACTACCAAATATGCCCTGTAAGTAGAAACACCTTCATAAGAGATTTGGTGCAAGTTACTTAGTTGCCAAATGAAGACATGAGATTCTTGACTGCGTGCACCTTTTTCTTTTCTTTCTGGTGAACAGAAGGACCAATCAAGCCATCCTCAGAAGCTATCAAATTTGTATCAAAAACTTGGGACAAGGATTCCAGCTGTCTGAGACAATTCAGTGTAAGAAATCAAATTTACAAGACATCTGTAGCCAAATTTACGCCACTTTCATCTGGGACCATAAGGCATTAAAGAGCCCTAGCCCGGAAAGAGTTTGAAGTCAGCAAGTTTATATCTATATTTAGTTATAGATATATAGTTTATCAAAACATGTTATCCGGCCCAAATCATTTGGAAGCTAAGACTTCATAGCTCTTGTTGTGGTCCATTTCTGTTGGATAAAACTAGTTTGGGTGCCCCGCTCACACTTGGGCTATGTATGTATATATCTTTCAGCTCAAATATTATTTTTATTACTTTTTCGCCATCAGCCACTTTATATGACATTAATCCTACTCTTCTGTCACCAATCATAAGTTACTTGTTATTAAATTATTTACTTAAAATTGTATTACCTTTACTTGGCCGTCACCGGTCATAAACCGCTGATTATATATCTCAAAGTTGGTCAATGTTTGAAAGTACCCAAATGTTCGGGAAACTATACTTTGCACAGCCTTGGAGTACCCTTGTTTGATATGAGGGCTGGTACTTTTGTTAGGTAAGTTCTATAAGCCCTTTCCGCACATGTCAAGCAGTTTTTGCCATTTTGGGAACCTACGATAGGTATATATATGGCTCTAATATTTTGCTGAAACCCATAACATGACCCCTAGGGGCTTCCACAAAAATTTGAGCCGTTATAGTTCCAGCCAATTCTACCACTTTTTTTTAAATAGCAAAATGTTCTCAAAACTTTACCATGGTCAGCCTTAGATTTCCTTTCTCAATATGAATTTCGGTTCCCCTATTAAGGATGTTTTTAAGGCTGGGTAGAAGTCACCCGTTTAGAGTAGCATGCTCTTTTTGCCGATTTTGGGATTTCCTTACGCTTTCGGCTCGAGTATTTTGTTAAAACTCATGATACCGCCAAGGGCTTTCACAGAAGATTGTACCGTTTTTGTTTTAGGACCATCTCGCGCTAAAAATTGTGGATTACATACTTCTATTTTGGCTAATTTTGACCAATTTTTTGGATGTAGTGAAATGATATCGAAAGTCCGCACCTTTACTACGGACAGGTTTAGAGTACCCTTGTTGAACATCAAGGTTGGTCCTTTGTTAAGGAAGTTCTTTAAGCCCTTTCGACACATGTTACCCGTTGAGGCTAGTGAACGGTTTTTGCGAATTTTGGGAACCTGTCATAGGTTTTCGAATCTAATATTTGTTCAAGACCATGGTATGACCCCTATGGGTTTTTGCAAAATTTGAGCAAATTATCCTCGGTCAAATTGGGCCAAAACCCCTTTATCCTTCGGATTTGGCCAATTTGACCATATTTTTTAAAGTAGCCAATTGTTCTCAAAACTTTACCATAGGCATTCTTAAAGTAACTTTGTTGGATATCAGGGTCGGTTCCATTGTTAGGGAAGTTATTAAAGGCACTTTGGCAGACGTCACCCATTGCGGCTAATTCTTGGAACATAATATATGTCTTTGGCTTTAATGTTTTGCTAAAACCCATGATATGACCCATAAGTGCTTCCACAAAACCTTGGGGGTACCCTTATTCGATAGGAGGACTTGTTCCTCTGTTTGGCAAGTTTTTTAAGCCCCTTTGGCAAACGTCATCCATTCACCCATTTTGGGACCTCATAGGGGTTTTTAGCTATAATATTTTACTAAGACCCATAAAATTACCTCTAGGTGTTTCTAAATTTCTAATTTCGAGTCGTTTTAGGACAAATACCATGTAGTTTGTTCAACAAATATTGGTTTTGGCCAATTTTGACCACCTTTATTCAAGCAGCCAAACCTTCCCAAACCTTACCATGGACAGCCTTGAGTTAGCCTAGTGGAAGTAGTCACCTATGGCAAATTACCCATAGACCGGTCCTCCGACATGTAAACCAACATCCGACGGTAGACTTAAGGTCTGTTAAGTCTCCATTGGGTCCATCCGGCGCACTTTGACCCCACTTGTGCGCACCCTGGGAAACTTCTCTCGAGGTCACGCATAATACTACTCTCCAACAAAGCACACTTAACTGCGAAGTTCTTAGGCTTCATAAAAGGAGGAAAAAAAACACATTTTGTAAAGTAGCCAAATTCTCTCAAAACTTTACTACCAACAGCTTTTGGGTATCCTGTTGGATATGAGAGTAGGTTTTTTTCTTTAAGAAAGTTCTTTAAGCTCTTTCGGCAGGAAGCTTTCATGCGATTTTTGCCAATTTTGTTAACCTAACATAGGTTTTGGCTCTAGTATTTTGCTAAAACCCATCATATGAACCCTGGTTTTGTTCCGTGGCCGTTTTGGGAAAAAAAAAGGGATTATATACACTTCGTTTTTGGCCAATCTAGACCAATTTTTTGGAAAGTAACCAAATGTTCTCTAAACTTTACCATGGACACCCTTGGCGTGCCCTTGTTGGAAATGATGGTCGTTTCCTCTCTTGGGGAAGGTATTTAAGCCCCTTCGCCACAAGTCACCTCTTCAGGCTAGTGTGTGATTTCAGCGATTTGGGACCTACCATAGGTTGCTGGATTTGCTAAAACCCATAAAATTACCTCTTCCACTAAAATTTGAGCCGTTTAAGTTTCCACTTCTAGGACCATTCTGTGCCAAATAATCGTGAATTATAAACTTTCGTCTTGGCCAAATTTGAACAAATTTTTGAAAATGTTCAAATGTTCACAAAAGTATGACATGGACAGCCTTGGAGTATTATTGTTGGATATGAGGGTTGGTTAATCTATAAGGGAATTTCTTTAAGCTCTTTTGGCAGGCAACACCGCTTGAGGCTATCAAGCAGTTTTTTCGACTCTGAAACCTACCATAGGTTTTTGGCTCAAGGTTATCCCGAAAACCTATAATATGACCGCTAAAGGCTTCCACAAAACAATTGGCTGCTTTTGTTCCGAATCCATTTAGGGCCAAAAAGCTATGTCTTCATTACCTTTTTGCCTTTTGGCTTCTAAACACTCATGAGACTTGTAAAAAGGTGGTTAAAAGTGCACTAAAATACCTGTATGATTCGTTATGTAGCAACATTGAAGCAACAGAAATTTCTTGATCACTCCTAATCTGCACCAATCACGAACACCGAGGGAACTTGGGTAAACAACATAGGGAAACAAAAGGACAAATGTTATGAAGATTGTATACCATTATGATCTGTCCATCTGTAGATGAGCATAAGTAATTGTCAGCCATATGGTTTTGTTGCAAGGGTGTGTATGTCAAACTTCCCAATGTAGCTTCTTTTACGAGAGACAACTCTGGTAAGGACCTATAATTCACAAAAGAAATACCATGAAGAAAATTTATAAAACTTATACTGTAGGAGATACATAATCTGATGAGAACCCATAGAAGGACAGAAAACTACCAAAATAAATAAATAAATAAATAAAATAAAAGATACAAACAAATTTTCTGAAATCCATAGTCTTCATTTTTCGTTTCGTTCATCAAATCATGCATGTAGCTTGAATATGGATGGGTTTCAATTAAGGTATTCATCAAGATGTCAGTAACTCGGTATCATTTTCCTTTTGAAGGAACAGGACTGCTCATTCATACACGTGTTCCTTGGGTATTTCTAGCCGTTTTATATTAGCAAACAAAACTGCATGATGTCATACTGTTTATGGCACACATAGGTAATATTTGGTATGGTAGAAAATTTAGAGGTTTTGACCCACCTTATTTCAATTTTTCCACATGCAAAGAGAAGCATTACTCCTAGGCCAGAAGTACTGCAGATTGTTGATGCGTGGTAACAGGAAGACGAATGGAAGCTCTTTTTGTAGTAAACCTTCTTCTCCCCGTGAACTGCATGTGATAAGGAATAGATATATGCAGCTTTTTCCGAACAAAGCAACAATAACAGCGGTTCCTGTGCTGTATTTTCTACCAAAGCTCCTTTGCTTGTGTCTGCACAATCAAACATTTGGACGCTTTCATCACCAATATATGTTTATCAAGTAGCAAGAACTTGATAACCTGACTCCAGATAAAATCACAAAATACGTCAAGTCTTTACTTTTGTTGTTAATCTCATTCAGAATTATTAGTTACCTAAAATCTCCATGAGTAGGGCTCTGGAGGGTTTCTTAGGGTGCACCGCACCACTGCTCAGTGTGTTTCCAGTCTCCACATCAAGTGCCAACACAGAGGAATCCCTTGTGGCCACAGCTAGTATATTCTTTTCAAAACCATGAACATGTAAACATTTGAACTGCAAAGATATAACATCTGCAGACAGCAGAGTTTCAATTTGCTTATGATACAATACAGAGGGACCTTCCACGTCAATAAGTGAAATCTGCAAAAGAACATATCTGCAACCCATTAGCCTTATCACCTTAGCTTGCAGCCAAAAACATGGGAGCCATTTGTTTCATGCAGAGATGTTTTATCTCAAGGGACTGAAAGTTCTAATCCTGATATATCAATGCTCTGCAGATCTGTTTTATTAATTTGTGAGATCAAAAAGTTCTCCCTTCTTCGTTCATACATAAATTATTCTCTTTCAAAAGGACTAAAAGATCTAACCCTGAAATATTGCAGTAATATTTTCTTCATGAAGTAAAGTGACAAAAATTGAAGTGAATGGTGATAAACCGCTACAATACAAGGGATTTTAATAGAAGCTTACATGTCCATGTTCACAACCCACAGCGAGATGTCTTGAGCAACTGCTTTTGTTTAAGTAAAGTACAGGTCCATTCACTTTGATGTACTTAACAGTCTGGATGACATGATTGCTTCCTTTTTTTGTAATCCCTGGGTAACAAGCAACTCCATGGACTTGTTACTCAAATATCCAAACTGAAATTAATCTATACAAGAATACTCTTTCCTCAAAATCTATGCACCATCTTTTTTATTTGTGATTTGTACTACTCCACTAAAAAGTAATGACCATCTAAAATATATGGAAGCAACACATTACCTGCTAAAGAGAAAAACCCATTCTCAATGGCAAAGGGTTCAGATTTAAATTGGTGCATACGAACCTATTTACCATATATATTAAAACGGTAAGATGAAGAAACACCAAATAACATAACAACATACTCTGAATAAAAGCATGGAACAATTCTAACCATTCCACATTTGTCCCCGGAAAACAAAATCCTTGATTTAGCACAATAGTAAACAGCGGTTACTGCAACATCGCTGAAGGATGAATTATCCTCGCTCTACAAATCATGAGTAATTAGTATCACATATCTAGAGCATATTAGTAACAAAAACAAATTGTCAGTTTAGAAATAATATAGCATTCACCTTCACATAAGTTTAACATTATACCTTCCTTTCACTCCTTAGTTAATATTATTCGATCTTTCCCTAATTACCCCACTCTTCTTGAAGTGGTTGTTGTATTTCCCCTTTTCTTAAGGTGTTAACCACGGAGCGAGGCGGTCTGTGTTTTCTACCATAGCACCCCCTATAGTACCTAATAATCTCACTTTTTGGGTGTCTACAGAATTAGGATGCTGAGAAGCCAGGAAGCACTTCAGTTAGCATGTTTGTGGTAGGATGACACTTGTAGGACACTCAGTAATAACATTCCGAAAGTCTGATGTACTCAATATTGCGGCTACAAATTACGTAGTACAACCAGGTAATGAGATTTCGAGGTATTAAGCGAGGGAAAGAAAAACCATCTTCAAATTTTGTAGTACTTGCACAATTTTGAAACTATCTGCATGTCGAGCACAAAATACTATTGATTAAACTACAGATTTGAATCTAATGGATGAGCATGTGTCATGTGATAAGAAGATTTCTTCAAGAGCTGTCAATTTAAGCATGTGACAACCCATGAAGGTACTTGATTAGCATTTCAAAGTAGTATTAAATCTCTTCTTCACTTCACCTGAAGACTAAATACAAATCGTTTACATTCACAAAAGTCTTCCACTTGTCGTATATTGTTAACTATCAATTCTGTGTCCATATTGAGTTCCTTCTCTGCTTCCATGCAGACTATGTGAGAAGAAAACTTGTATAGGACAATTTCATCAGATTTCCATCTTGAAATCGGTAGATTCTCAAAGTTGACGAGGTACTTTAAGTTATGAAACTCATCCAGTAACAGATCTACAATATGTCCATATCCATACCGTCATAATAAGATGAAGAAAGACCACTTACGTGTTGAGTTAATGATAGAAACGGGATTAAGAGGGGGCAAGTAACATCCCAAAAATTTATAGTTCCGTCACTATGTCCTGTTATATAAAAGTTCTTGATCATTGAAAGTCCGGTGAAATGAGGTGGACTGAAGTGTTTCGCCTCAAAAGGAAGGAGGCCTGGTAAATTTTCCACTGCCAACCTGTAATCCTGCACTACACCAGATTACAAAACAACCATCAAGGAAAAGGGGTGAAGGCCATAAAATATGTTACCTCAATCGTAGAGTCTGCTATTTTAGAATGGTTTGTGAAAAATTGAGCAGAACTGATGTTTGAAGCATGATATGGAAGCTTTATCATCATTTCACTAGGTGTAGCTGGAGTAGACTTTTTTTGGGATTGTAATAAATACTTCTCAATAGAGTGATCATCATAGGCATACATGCAACCAGATATTCCAAGCAAAATGAGAAATCCTTGTTTTTTTTTGGACAGATCATTCGAGGAGAAAATGATCTCTATATCAACACATGGCTCCGGCATCTGAAGCCCGAGTTTGTACGTCTGATTTTCAAAGTCTTCACTCAACAAGATCACCTGCATTAAACTCTTTACGAATGATCATCTGTTCACCAAACAGCATATAGAGGAAAGAAGAAGGATGAAAAATTCTTGGGAGCAAAGAGCCCGCCAACATTAGCAAGAAGTTTTGTCAACTTGGTCTTTTGGTTGTTGATCAGTTGATCCAGGTAAGTGTAAACGATACACATATGTGAAAAGCGCCAAAATGGCTTAAGATTGAATCCAACTACCTGAACTAAGTTCATAGGTGTGGCATCAGAGGCCCCAATGACATATAGCCGATTAGCTTTCCCATCTGAGTAAACCCACTTCAATGATGCAATTGGAATCTTTTCCAATTTATAACCTAGATTGAGCTTTGAAACATGAACGATTTGGGCATTGCACAAGTCCACACATTTTGAAGTACCACCTCTGGTGTTTGAATTAGGAAAGATGTTGTAAATTATAATCTCCCCAGTGCTGAATCCAACAGCAACTTTACTTCCAAATGGGCAGACCCAGCAAGCAGAAGTTACTTTTTTCATTTCATGAGTAAATAGTTGTGCGGCAGATCCACTTGAAGAAATAGCTTTACTTTCATGTATTGCCCACAATACCAACAGCCCGTCAGCAAATACCAAAAGCACTCTGCACATGAACAGATAATAATGTGAAATTCATTACAGAAGTAAAAGCAAACAAATGAGAGTTTCGGTTAGACAAGAACCCAGCAGCCAACAGCAAAACCTACATAATTCTACTAAGTATAAAAAAAAAATAAAGTCTTTGGGACTCAATATGGAGTAGTCTACTGCTACGGTCACCATTTAGACTTCTAACAGGACTGTGAAAAAAAATATATATATTCAAGCAGACAGGATACACGTTACCATCCAATCACCATAGCTGTAGCGCTCTCAAGAAGTCTACACCCACATTGCCGCTGTGTCAAAAGTATGCAGCCTTGTCTGAGGGACGAGGAGAAGTTCTAGTGTACAGTGGTGTTATGTAACAAATATTAAGGATTGAATCTAGGGATGCTATGACAAAAGTCACCCAATTTGCAGGAAGAATAGAAGAGAGAAACTCATAATGACCTTCATGAGTCCTAAATGATGTCCTCAAGAGCTTGTTCTAGAGTCTGGACATAGTTGGAGAACCGTATGTCGGTACACTACTTATAAATGACTAAGAAGTAGCAGCTCTAGAAAAGGCAGATATATTTGAATTGACCCATCATCCAAGATCCTTTCAAAAAAATGTGAAAAGTTTGGAGCTAAAAAATGCACTTGAGAAACTCAAATAACATACCTCTTACTCTCTGCGGTGGGTTGAGGTAAAATATACCTCACAGGAGAAGCAACTGCATCATCATTAATAATTCCTGAAATAGGATCACAAACAATCTCTTGAAAAACTGAACGTCTACATCATAAGAAAGGGAGCACAGTGGCAGTTTCTTAATAAAATTTGCCTACTTACTAGTGATGTTAATGATTTTCTTCTACAGTTACGAGCTGAATGCAGGAGTTATAGCATGAACAATATTTAGAAGATGAAATACTGACCGTGTGAAACTGGATACGGGATGCAATAGTTCATCTTTTCAATGTGAAGTGATTCTCGATTGAGTTTCCATACAGACACATTACCGGTAGAATCACCAACAAATCTGTGAATAAAGATAAAAATGAATTAGCCAAATGAAGACTTAAACGAAAATGGGCGAGTTTGCTCTCACTTTCCTATGACCACTACAAGGTGTACATCATGTCATAATCAAATCACCGAAAATGGGGAAGTTTGAAATTGACAAGGTACTTACATGAAAAAGCACAGCGGTAGTACAGCAAAAGATGTGATCTCTTGGCTAGACTTATGCACATGAGATAGAACCTTAGTTTCTATGTTCCAAACCTAGTCACGAGAGGGGGAGAAGAGAAAAAGATGAGTATAGAGATGGGAGGGAAAGAAAGATGAGTGAGGGACAGGATATGTAGAATTGAGGTACCTCAATTTTGTCTTGGAATGTGACATTGAAGAGCACATTATGGTTGGGAACGAACTTGAAGAAAAACAAGAATGTTAGACAGCATGCATCCAAAATCCAAATATATATAGGCAGCAAATTAAAGGAAGGTTGAATAAGAACCTGTAGGAACTTGGTAGGCTGCTTATCATCAGACTCCAATAGCGCTTGGGTTTTGTCTTTACCCAGCAGTTTGATTTGGCCATGCCTGTGATAATAATAATATTAACCAATCAAAATGGAGAAACTACTGAATTGCGAATAATAAAGAAGCAGCAGGAGTCAAAAATAGAACACCAACTTGGTTGAGATTGCAAGGATGTTGTGAGTAGGATGATAAGCTAAGATAGTGGCCGCAAACGGAATCCCGTAATGAAAACTGAGGCGAGGAAGCACATCTTCAGGTTTCAGAGTCTCCAAATAACCACCAGGCCCAGCCTACAACCATCATTCCATCAACTATGATTACAACAAGAATATATATATACACTCCATTCTTCAAGTTAATCTATAATAAAATAACATAACATAACATGATTTCGCCCAAATCTGCAATTTATTCTTTTGAATCTGTTGCTTTGGCTCCAAATACCAAACCCCATTGCAAATGCCAACCTAATACGGAGTGTATAGGAGTACTCCATATATCAAGAGTCGAAATCGAGTTCAAAGGTGCAGCAAAGAGTTCGAAATTCAAAACCAAACTAGGAATTCATGGATAAATTACTAACCTTTTTGGTTGCCCTGTCAACAATCTTCTTCACAAACATCCTCCTCGGTTCAATCAATGACTATTGGTATCCAAATTATTCCAAACCAAACATCGGCGTCGAAGAATTACAAAAAAAAAAAAAAAGCTATGATTTCGCACAAGACGGGAGACTACCAGAGACTGACTGATTGAGTAACGGTTGATTTTTGATGATCAAATTCAATTTTTATTATTTGGACACTTGGACACACAAATACAACTGACAGACGCTTCCGCAAGCGAAGGCTCTTACAGTCTCACTCACTTGGTCGGTGCCATTTTTTTATGTTGGGCTTATTACAATTTCACACGTACTATCCATTTGCTTGGTTTCGGGTTTATGACCCAATTTTCTCAATTTTTTTTCTTTTTCTAATTCTTCTACGAAATGGATTGTCTAATCGGACTTATATCATAATGAATTATAACAAGACAAGACAATACTGATACTTTCCTATTAGACCAACTCACCAACGAATAATCGAGGGTCAACCACAAGTAGGGCACAAGCTCAAGTATCATGTTTTGTGGTTTGACGCAACACAACTTCGACAATTTATTTACAACAATGGTGACATACTTTTAATTAGTAATCTCTTGGTTTTAGTTTATTCATATACCTAAATCGTAGTACTATTTTAAAGACTTCTTCTATTATAAAGTATTTTCAAATTATAAAAATACTTTATCAACTCACATTAGCTTTATAGACAATTCAAGCAATCAATTTTGTGAAATACTATCATCATTATACCTAGTATAAGTATATTTGTAGATAACAAAATGTGACATTTTAAATTCGTTAAATGACCACATTAAAGCTTTCTAACTTTGTGGATACTTGGGTTAGTAATAATATGTGTAACTGTGTCTATTGTGATGATATTTAAAATTTTAAATAAAAATGCCGTTTTTCCGTGAGACTTTTTGTAGATTAAATTTTGAACTTTCTCTCGAATTTACAAATTATATTATGTGCTCCCTCGGGGGTCCCGGGTGGACAACTCATGCTGAACCCGTTGTCCCCCACCCAGTCTTCGGGCGCACAATGGCACGGCCAACGGCATCCAATAGAGCTTTGGGGTGCCGAAAACTGTCCGGTGCGTTGATCTTTTGATCAGTCGCACGAAAACGAGTTATGCTCACGCTGAACAACTGTCGCGCGCGCATTGACCTCCCGATCACTCGGGCCGGCGCGCGATTAAATATGAGTTCTCCATGTAACCAGGATCATTGGGCTTGGCCACTAAGTGATTGGTCTTTGTAGAGTCCATTGATCTTGTATTTGAGACGAGGGCCGAAATTTAGCACACGGTGTGCTGCGGAATAGTGCATCCCACACTAAAAGACAAAATAATTTTGACCCAAGCCATGTATTTTTATACATGGTAACTTACTGTAAAATAGTAAATGCTCTTCTCGGCCACTCAACCTCTCGCCCGAGTGTGCTTCGCTTGTTGCTCCTGTGTTTTGATAATGTTGTTTTATGTGTTTAATGATTTTGTTATTGATTATGTATTATAATGTTGA
>JBBYHQ010301207.1:0-19374 GCA_038382645.1 Spergularia azorica | reverse complement strand
CTGTTAATATTTTGGGTACCACGTGCACACTTGCAAACTTGAAGGGTAGTTTGTGCAGAAACTTGGTAAGTTGGGTACCATATGCAATCAAACAAAGTTCGAGGGTACCACGTGAATTTTCCGGAAAAAAAAAAGACTCGACCAAAAACATCGAGTTTTGATTGATAATCGACATGCTAGAGGGCCCAAAACCAAAAGATTGGGAATCTAGTAAAAGTTTTCAAATTGTTTACCGGTTTTTCTATTGTTTGAACTAAGAGTACATGTTAAAAGTCTATCTAGTAATTGTATTGGATATGATTTGAAGTGATCTACTTCCTCCCCCTAACTCATTCTAGCCCCGTCCCGCAGCCCGATTGACAACGCCAAATTTTTTTGCTTTTTGTTTGTGTGGAGGGAGAGTGTTTTGTGGTGAAAGCGTGGTAGAGGAGGGTGTTTTTGCTATTAAGAGGATGGAGAGAGAGAGAGAGGGACTTTGAACGTGGTGGAGAAGGTTGTGATGGACACACGTGATGAGTCTCAAGTAATCGTCGGCTACTCGGCCACCAGTCCACCACGCCTCTATTGATGGAGCTGACTTCACTTAGTGTAGTGCTCTGTGCTTGGTTTTGTGTCGTGGCTGTGGATATAATTAAACATATCGACCCAAATAATTATAATTATTTATCAATCAATTTGAAGAGATAAACTCATAACTTTATTCCAAGAAACTTATATTCACATATTCGCAAAGAAAAAAAAAAACACTCAAAGTTCGAGTTTAAAAGTACAGATTTTTTCAGACATTAAATGTATGAGTAGCCTTTCTCGAATCTTGTACACAAGACATATTACCACAACCTTGACAGACAACATACATATTGTCATACACTAGTAGTATGATTTACAAAATTAAGGCTTGTAACAGAATCTCATTGTCATGTACTCATCAACCCTCACAAACCACCTGCAAAAGACAAATGCAACTGAGTAAAGCTGAATTGTAATGTTCAATATTGAAAAGTTAAAATCAAGCAGTCCAATCAATTGTTACAGCAGAAAAATGAGATGTACCTTAGCCCTAGAAGACTCTGGTACCTGCTTGGAAACGAGTTTTGCTGTGTCTTTCCACCAAATGACCTCTACCTCCTTCTCTTCAAGCTTTCTCTTCATGTAATCTAGATGGTTTTCGAGTTCTTTAATGCGCTCTTGTTGCCTCGCTTCTAGTAGTTCGTGCAGACGTCTCTCAAGTTCGAGAGGAGGGACACCACAGTGTTCTTGGGTGACAACATTATTGTAATTATTAGTATAAGCATCATTGGGATTAATGACCTCTCCTGAGCTAATTGTGACTGTTCCTGTTGCATTCCCATTGGATGATATCTGCCATATGAAAGTGATTATGTCAGTAAACGAGAGCGAATTTTGCAATGTCCTGAATCTGCAACAATCAGGGCTATGATATACAATAACAAACATCAATGTTACACCTGTGCCTCAAAGGGTCACGCCTATAGACATGTAGGGGGTGGGGGGGGGGAGGGCGTATATGCAAGCAACCCTGTCCAAAGTTGGAAGCACAGAGAGCTTGATTTCCGATGACTCAAAATGAAAATTGCGTACACAACATGATGAACAATAAGGCAATGGAAACAGTACAACTTAAAAATTCGAACTTGGTTGTTCACTGCAAACTGCAAATCAGAAAAGTGGGTACTTGAAATGTTAACACTAAACATTATGTATCAGAAAGAAAGGTAATTGGAAATGGGCAATGAAAGTTCTTCACCTCAGTGACCTCGTCCTGCTGGTTTTCGGACAGTCCACCTTCGGTATCTATGTCAAGCTGCAGACGTTCTAATTCAGCTTCCAATTCTTCCTCAAGGTGATTAATCCCATCTACACACCCTTCTGACTGATACAGGTCATCACAGTGTTTGTCACACACGAAATTGATCCCGGATTCTTGCTGGCTAAGAGCAGGTGCATGATCCTCTTGGGAAATAGTGCTAAGATTACTCAGTCCATCAATTGTAGTACTAACAGCATATGTACATTCTGTCTCGGACTGTCTTCGTGTACTGCCTTGGACGTCTTGCCCGTCTCTTGCGTTTCTTAGGAACATCTCCATTTGCCTACGCAATTCTGCTGTCTTATCAAGTTCTGTTTTGCTAGCAGCAATAAGTGACAGCAATCCTAGTCCAGCTGCCATGTTGAAAGTCATTTCCTGTCTTGGCTCCCCTGCAGGATGAATGTCCAATTAAGCAGACATTACGAATTTCTGTTACTACTGTATGTATTTAATGTCAGGGTGTGTACGGCCGGTCTAGCCCTCTAATATTGTGAAATAGCATTCAATTGATCGAGTTCTCAAAACATTTATTATGTCGTTTGGACCAACCTCTCTAGTCTCTATGTTTCAAGCACGGGAAATTGTTTAGGCAAAGACTATTCGAACTTCAACGCAGTCTTCCTACACTCCTACTAACTCATTTTCAGTATAGGTAGTAATAATGAGTGGGAGTGTCAGAAGATGCAGTGGAGGGCCAATAGTCGCTCCCAATTTCCTAGTTTATGATGTTCCAAGTCCTTTATTACCACGTACGGAGTATGTTATAGACTTTACACAACTAAATACAGTATATACTAGTACACTGTATTATGGTACGAGGAGTAATTTTATGCCAGGGTATTCCATAGTGTATTCCTCATAAATGCTTGAGTCTTACCTTTTCTATTATTGGCTCATGATTCTTAGTAAATGCTTCAAAGGGAAACAAATCATGCAAATTTACTCCCAAAAAACAAATTTAAATGTACATTTCACATATTAGAGAGTATGCATCTACAAAAACCAAATAAGGTAAATCTAGATTACTAGTACTACAGAATCCAATCAAGTTTGAACAAATCCTATAGGACTACCAATCTACCCTGAAATCGACATAATTACACGAATTCGTTGCACCAATCATGAAAATTGGCATGTCTAATTGTTCAAAAAATCGACCAATTTTATACTTCGAAACCAATTAAAATTATCAGGACGTATGAAGTTCATAACTCAAATCTCACATGAATACATGATATAGTCATTCACGTGATCCGACCAATTTTAATTTAACAAACTTTAGAATTTACTACCCACCCTTTTAACAAAATTAAATGATGGACTCGTAATTAGTTCAATAACTTATTCTACCCACCCTTTTATGATTTTCTACACCATTTCCACGTGAAAAATAAGTCGAAAAAAAAACACGACCTAAATTAAAAGTTGCGCGTTACATAAAAGTATAAATTAAATTACCTGAACCATGATCATTTCTCAGGCGACAAACCGTCGTCGTCGACGACGATTGACGAGAAACCACCTCCCGTTTCTCAACCTCCTTCGCAGGAACTTTCTCCCACCTCCGCCCTTTACACTTCTTTACGACGGCGAGAAGCCGACACACGGCGACACGTGCCGGCGAATAACACTCCACTCCTCTTACACATTCCATACCTCGTACACTCTCATCCCTAGTCAACAACGTCATACACCGCCCTCCTCCTCCTCGCCGGCAATTCTCGGCCGTCCGATCACCGTTACCGGAATTCATCTCCGGCATCTTAAACTATTAATTATTTAATTCGGAGTATCTTGTAGAAGAAGTTGTGCGTTTGTTTGAAAGAGCGGAGACACACACTCGACTTCCAAGTGATGGTGTACATATATAGGGGGGGAATGTTGGAAGAATTAAAATAATTCTGTATTAAATTGATTTTAAATTAAATAAAAAATAATAAAAAAACAGTTAAGTGTTTTAAAAATGTGGAGAAAATGGGTTGTAATTATGGGAAATGGGCTAATTAGATGAAGATCCGAACCCGAGGTGATTATGGAAGGAAGCCTCGTAAATGTAGGATGAAAGAATGGGAGTTTGAATGTTTTAATTTGATTTTTATAATTGACCATTGGATCAATAAAAACATTTGAAATGTTGAATTAAATACTACCTATGGGTTGAATTTTTCTGAATTGAAATTTTCAGTTTTGAATAAATTTGAAATGTGAATGTTCAATTATTAAAACAACATACCCTCAAATTATTAGTAAGAACATGTAATTTTAAAGAGTAGGTTTTAAATCCTTAATTAATTTATGATGCTACTTCACAAGGTTGTTGGTTTTATGTACGCCATATAGTGTGGATGTCAGCTAACTCAATTGATAATATCGTTGATTTGTGATACTCGATCATTATGTAACAGTTTAACACAACATCAACAATAATTGAAGCTTCTCATTCCGGGGAACACTTTTTGCACTCACTAAAGTGCTTTTGGGAATTCAGAAATTGTTTCTCAGTTGGGTGTGTTGGCCAGATTTTGCTTATACGGCCCAAAAGTCAGTCTACGAATTCGACCAAACATGCCCTTAGTCGAGAATGTTGTGTGTTGTGTGAAGACCAACTAGAAGTAAGCCGAGTAACACATAAAAACAAAATCTTATTACTTACTAGAATTTTACATGCGTTAGTTCGTACACAATGTAAATGGCAACAAGTTAGGAAAAATTCTTACAATCATTGCCTCATTGGCTATAGCATATGTCTACTAAGTTAATTACTTAGCTAATGAGTAAACTTTGATCGAGGTTAGCTTGTTAAAGAGAGATTAAGTTTATTGGTTTGGCAAATACTCGTCATATTTTGTATAAGTATACACTCGATGGGCTATAATACAATTGCCAATGTGTACGTAAGTTTGCTGGCATTTACCAACCAAACATAAGTATACTGAGCTTGCTGAAATGTTGGACCGGTTTCATGTCATTATTTCCTGCAGACAAAACAAGTAAAATTGCCCAGCAAATTATAGAAGAATAATAAGAACTAACAATAACAATATGGGTGCTATAGAATTTGTAATTTTGAAATTCGTAAAATAAGCAATAACAAGATCAAATGGGCCAAAAGTATAACTAGAAATCAGATTTGTCAATGTCGAAGGGTTCCGATCTTCCCGCCAAATAAAGAGACAAGTAACAGTTCGTTGATATTAGTTCATATTTGTATGCATTATCTCGTGAACATATTTAATATGCAAATTTGTGCTGACATGCATCTTTATGTCTTTGGACACATCTTAGGTTGGGGTCTCCACATGTATGTGGGCTTCCAATCTTATGAGCTGTGACTGTGAAACTTTGTGAGTAGCTCGTCAATTCTCTTGTTTTTCCACCTTCTATGGAAGGCGGGAGAGGCGTCGACTTTCGTTACCGATTTCGTATAAATTCGAACCCAAACTCGAAAAATGAGTAGTTGAATTGATGGAAACTATGTACCGAAGTAACGGCAAATCAAAGATCTTGTGTACAAAGCAACGTTTTAAAAACCGGATCGGACCGGCCGGTTAAACCGGTTCAATCGGGAACCGGTATGTGGTCTGGTCCAATTGACCCCCAAAACCGGGTTGACCGGACCTAAACACCGGTTAAAATTGAGGAACCGGTCGTAAACCGGTATGAACCGGCTGGTTCAACCTGGTTTTGACCGGGTTTGACCGACTGGAACATTTTTCTAATATATTTATATATTTTTGGTAATATTTTTATTATTTTATATATTTATATTTATGACGTCATCCGGTTTTTGATCCGGTTGAACCGGTCGAACCCCCAAAGGCTACCGGTTCGATGCCCAGTGGGTTTTTAAAACATTGGTACAAAGAGGTGTCAAGAAACTAAAATAAGATCAGAGTTGAAGAAAACTGTTCATGTTCAAGTTTTTGTTGGAAAATATGATGATTTGAATCTCATTTCTTCGTTCCTTTACCAATCATATTTTTGATTTATGTCCTACACCACTAATTGATGTCAAATTGAAATTGCATGACACTTATTTAGAACTCTAGCTCACGTCCAAGTGCAAACGAGCTTTGTCGTTCATAAGTTTTCTAACCGAGAAGATTGTTAGAGATCGATGATATGAACTGATGTTACTCAATAAGGTAAATCGATGATGAATTCACCGTTTGTCGTCACAAGACCAAGGGTTCGTCGGCCATTGGTTGGCAATGTGCCTAAAGCTAAAACTCAATTCTATTAATTTTTTGTTCGTTGACTTTTATCTTTCATTTCCTATCCCGGTGAAGGATCCTAGTCATGAGGAGCAATAGTTCAGGGGAGTTACACATCTTCACCATCACCCACACAGTCTCTCTTGTCATATTTTCTCCTATATATTACGGTGCGGCATGGCCGTCTTAATTTGAATTGATCTGTAACAAGTGAAAGCCAATTTTCATCAAAGGAGTGCTTGATTCTTAAATATCATCTAAATAGTAACAACTGAAAGCCAATTTTCACTACCCGATGTGTGTTTCAAAATTCTTAGATATCATCTAAATATTAACACTAAAAAGCACAATGCAAGCTCTTTATAGATAAACCATCAAATTCAATTGAATCAAAATTGGATCTTCTAATTCCATCAATCATGAGTTTGGTAAGAAAATGCTAAACGTGCAATATACTTGTCTATTCATTCATCAAAAAGGGTAACAAAAAGCACCTCCAAAAGCTCCACTATAATAAATCAACAGAAAACCTACACAAAAAAGCATACCAAAGGCAATGAAATCTAGGATTAGCAACATAATGTGACCTTTAGTGTTGATTTGATGGTTCCAATATCTCATAATAACTAATTAAAATGCAAATCCGTCGAATACCTTTACGCCCATAGTCAAACCATAATCAAACAATCCAAATCACACAGTCATCTATCATAAAATATTCGAATTCGAACTAATCTGAATTGGTGCACGACAAAACAATCCGAAACATAACTATCCCGATTGACTGTATGATGATTGGGAAACACATTTTGAGACATAATTATCATGCAATTTACCCCGAAAAATTCAATAACCGAAACAAAAAAAATTATACGAAAGGTGCGACAACAAATCCAACAACCTTAACGATAAGAGAGAAACTCCAAAAGACAAACATCAGATCTCCCTCCATTATCATCATCAACAACAACAACAAGAAACAAATTGAATCACAAAAACCCTTTTGAATCTTGTTCGTAAAGTTTCAATCTTTTCTCTCTTTCTCTCTCCTCTCTCATAAGTCGTAGCACCCCACGTTGTGTGTGTTTCTCTCTTTGAAAGCGAAGTCTTTGTTCATCTTCTGCTATGTCTTTTTTTTTGCTGCAAGTGTGTTCTACAAGGGATATAAAAACTTACCCAACTGAGATTTTCTGAAATAAAGATTTGGGGTTTTCTTACTTTTGCAGTATAATTTGTGTATAGTTTGATTTGATCTCGATCTGGGTATGTTTTCAGCTGAAATGGGTTGAATTGTTCTTCCCCAATTTGTTGAATTTGTATTGTTGTGGGTGGATTTTTGTGCGGGAATTAGAATATGGCATTGTTTAGGAAATTCTTCTACAGGAAGCCACCTGACGGGTTACTGGAGATTTCAGAAAGGGTTTATGGTATGTATTTGTTTATTTTTGGTATAAAGTTCCAATCTTTGATTAATTTCAGCTCTTTGTTATTGGGATGTTTTGATTATTTGAGAATAATTAGGTGATTTTATATGGTTTAATGAATGTGAGTTTGTTGCTGTTTTTTTTTGGTAATTATGATAACTTAGTATCATATTGTGGTTGGAAAAGTATATGTTCTGCTCGAAATGTACATTGAAAGTGGTGAGTGATATCGTAGACATTGATGGAGGCACATAGGTTGATGTAGACGGGTTTCGAACATAGGTCGTGTTAGTGCTAGGGTGTTTTGCATTGTTGTTTTCGAGCTGTGGTGTAGTTCAGATTGGTAAGGTTGACTTGGATGTCATCCTGTCTGATAAACTTATGATGTGAGGTAGTTTGGCTGTTGTTTTGTTGAGTGATTGAAGCTTTAAGTTAGGTTAAAATAGTATTAGGAAGCTTTAGGTTAGGTTAAAATAGTAATTAGGACTTTTATGCTGCTGCAGTAGTAAGTGTCCCAATGTAGACTAAGACTGTTCAACTGCAATTA
This sequence comes from Spergularia azorica, assembly GCA_038382645.1. Taxonomy (NCBI): domain Eukaryota; kingdom Viridiplantae; phylum Streptophyta; class Magnoliopsida; order Caryophyllales; family Caryophyllaceae; genus Spergularia; species Spergularia azorica. The sequence goes on along the minus strand of JBBYHQ010301207.1, from coordinate 11,358 downwards.
TTGGTGAGTGAAGTTTGGCCGCGATTTACTCTCTGATCTCCCTGGACTGATGTCGTGTAAGACCTCTATGGCTAAGTATCTAAGCTTTGTTTAACTGAGTGTTTGGCATTGTTAAGCAATCAAAGATTTTAGCTTTGTTTGTTACTAGTATAACTTTGGGCATTCCGGAGATGTATTCTCTATGCCTATTATGGCAACAATAATTGGATTTTTGAGGCTCCAATGTTTGCACTTACTGGCTCATGCAGGATAGGAAAAATGTAAGTCTAGGTCATCAGATAAAGGGAAAGTGGAGATAATTGCTTTTAGATGCTTCCCAATCATTAGGCACAATATTTTGTAGAGGATATAATTTAATATGAGCATCTTCTACTTGCAATATGCAGAGAAGAAATGGAAAGTAGTTATGTACAATCTAATCTCTAGTTCCATAGCCCTAGTAATTTTCAGTGGCTTGATGCTGATGCTGAGTGCTGACGAAACAATTTCTATAAAGGATGTCGAACTCGGGTAGACATATGCATACCTAGTATGAATTATCTCATGAGTAAATTCTGAGATTCGGACTGATGTTGACTAGACGCCAACCCTGATTTCACCCATTCAGTCTTCCCACTGATGTAAAACATGTGTAAACGCTGTTTTACTTGGTTAATAGAATCTTTTTCTGCTCATTCCATGTTGTGTTATGATGGTGTTCTGGCATTCCTAATCAGTCAGGAAATGTGTGGGTCAACCATACATACTAATGCGAAGTTATGAAGTCTTCTCTTATTCTTTTCGTTCGTTGTTGTGATTTATGTACTGTGGTCTGTGACCTTGATAAAAATAACATCCATAGCCTTGTTTTTGAACATTGCTCTCAAGAGCAGTATTTAAGGTTTGTCATTTTAGAGGACTGGTGAGTTTAGAATCATATCGATGTTAAATTCCCATCGCCATTGTTGTAGTTCTGAAAGGTAGTTTTGTGCACGCTACTCAGCACACAATGCACGTTTGGAGTTTCGACTCGTAAGAACACATAATAGATTGTGTAAAAGTTGCTTCGTGTTTTTTTTGGGTGGTATCCAAAGAGTAATTATGCGGTGGCTGCATTTATTCATGCTAGTGACATGAATTGGATATGGTATTCCTATCTGAACAACATTCTTGTTTTTTGGTCATTCCATCTGAAACTTGGACAAATTGTATTGTGCAAATCTTTTTCTGGAAGTCTAGATCATTGAGGGGTTTGAAAGTTTGACCTTTAATGTCATCCATTTTCTCTTCTATTCCATGCTGTTCTTACTTCTGTCCGCATTACTCATTAAATTGAATGGCATGTGGTCGCATAGCTTCTGTATCATATCTCAACAGGGGGTATTTTTGTTCGTTGATAAGGCACTTGGCCAGTTCTGCAGTATATTAAGTTATTGCTTCTGATGGTGGCATCATTTGCATCAAACTCAATTTGAGATGTATCTGTGATTGTTTGAGCGGTTCTAGCTTTTGGTCCTTTTCTTTTCACTTATTTTGGAATTTCTTGTTTCCTTTTGTACTAGTATTTGATTGCTGCTTCACAACCAACGTGGTGGAGGATGAAAATTATAAATCTTACATTGGTGGAATAGTTGGTCAACTTCGTGGTCACCTACCTGATGCTTCCTTCATGGTGTTCAACTTTCGTGAAGGTCAAAATCAGAGCCAGATTACTGAGATATTATCAGAATATGACATGACTGTAATAGACTATCCTCGACAATATGAGGGCTGCCCATTGCTCACTATAGAGATGATCAACCATTGTTTGAGATCTGGTGACAGCTGGCTTTTGCTTGGTCAGCGCAATGTTCTCTTAATGCATTGTGAACGAGGTGGGTGGCCTATTTTGGCATTCATGTTAGCTGCACTTCTAATTTATAGAAATATTTATAACGGGGAACAAAAGACACTGGATATGATATACAGACAAGCTCCTCGTGAGCTTCTGCAATTGATGTCGCCATTAAATCCATTGCCGTCACAGTTGCGATATCTTCAGTATGTCTCAAGAAGGAACTTGAGTTCTGAATGGCCGCCTCCAGACAGGGCCTTGATGTTGGATTGTATAATTCTTAGGCTCATTCCCAATATGGATGGTGAGGGTGGTTGCAGACCTGTTATCAGAATATACGGGCAGGATCCTTCTCTTGATACTGACCGGACTACTAAAGTGCTATTTTCAACACCAAAAAAGAGCAGAATTGTCAGGCATTTTAAGCAGGTATGAGGGTCCCTGATTCTGTGGTCTTTCTGGTATATATCTATCTTGTTTTCCTTCGGTGGGTATGTCTCTTTGACTGGGTTTGAAAGTAGCACTTGATCTTGTTGTCTGTAGACTTTAGTGCTCTTTTACCATATGAGATCAGATCATCTGACCTCTGTATTGCATTCAACAACCAAACGACAACAACAGCCTTAGTCCCAAAATAATTTGGGGCCGGCTAGTACTTTTGTAATGTGTTCACGAAAATGTATTCAAGTTCTTGTTTCTTGTAAACTAAATTTTGGTGGGATTCTGATGACTATTTCAGACAGAAAGTGAACTTGTCAAGATTGATATTCATTGTCATGTTCAAGGAGACGTCGTGCTTGAGTGCATCAGTTTAGACGGTGATTTAGAGCGCGAGAAAATGATGTTTAGGGTTATGTTCAGCACAGCCTTCATTAGATCAAACATTCTGATGCTCAACCGTGATGAGATCGACACCCTGTGGGATTCCAAGGATCAGTTTCCCAAGGATTTCAGAACAGAGGTGCAGACATCCGCTTCTCTAAGAGCTTATTATTTGTTGTTGTTTTTGAATTGCTCCCGCCCTTAATTTACATTACATGTACCTTTTCTTTTTTGTACAATATGCATCTTCCTTCTCTCCGTTCAATTGCCAAAACCTGAGTTTTATCTATTCCAATTTCTTTATCTTGTTGGAGCTATGAGCTTTAAAACAGTTTACTTTGTCTTTCCCTGAAGGTTCTTTTCTCAGAGATGGACTCAGGTACCTCTGATGCTACAATTGATATGCCTGTTATCGAAGAGAAAGAGGGTCTTCCTGTTGAAGCCTTTGCTAAGGTGCAAGAAATTTTCAGCAATGTGGATTGGACAGACTCAGATAGTGATGTAGCACTAAATGTTCTTCAAAAACTAACCACATCAACGGTGCTCAAAGAAAAATTGGAAATGGCTTCTCGCCGTAGATCTAAATCAGATAGTTTCGAAGGTTCTAGTCCTGGAACGCTTGAGGAAAAACCAACGTCACAATTGTTGGAAGATACTATAAAGAGGTCCTTGTCAGAGATTATAGAGAAGCAAGCTGATGATTCTTCAGAGACAACTCTGGGTAGCAATTTGTTGGGAAGAGAGACTGATAGTCGTGAAGAAAGCTTTTCAAAATCTGACCAGCAAAGTTCTAGTCAGGCAGCTGATGTGCGCAACCTTGGTGCATTAAGTCCTCAACAACTCAGCAGAAAGGACAATTCTGAGGTCCCTGAGAACATAATAACTTCTGAGCTGATGACATTGGAAAAGCAATCAAGACCATCTTCAGGACCTTCTCTTAATACAGATTTGATGCCAAAGAGGAGTCAATCAGCGGATTTGCTTCCTGTACTTCAGCAAACTAGTCAGCCCAAGATCTTATCCCCACGTATACTCCAATCTTCTCGTTCGAGTCCTGGGTTGTACAATAGTTCCTTGCAAGGCTCACCCAAACCTATGCAAAGGTTTCATAGTTCACCGTCTTCACTCGGGATCACAGCGCTTCTGCATGACCATGATTCATATGAGAGAGATATGAAGTCGAAATCTGTACAGCCATCCAATTCTTCTGTCCATTTTGTTTCTGACGTGCCTAAACTTGCAAAGGATGCTGTCTTATCTTCTGGGCTGCCTCAAGCGCTATCTCCTTCACCACCTGCAACTCCTATGCAAACTGGACGTGCAGGATCACTGGATGTGGAGCCTCCTCTGTTAGACCAAAAACCTTCACTACCGCCTCCTCCTCCTCCTCCACCACCTCCGTCATTCTCACAACCTTCTACCACTGATTCAGAATATGATTCTGTTGATCATCTACATGCGCCCCCATCTCAAATGTCAACCCTAAAGTCCTCCGACTCTGTTCCCCCTCCCTCATCTCAGTCTCCACCTATAATTTCCAAAAAGCCACTGTTAGCCCCTCCTCCCCCTCCCCCTCCCCCTCCTCCCCCATCTGGTTCCTCAAGTGTCAGGAACCCACTGTCCGCTCCACCTCCCCCGCCGCCCCCCTCTTTTACAAGGTCTCCATATTCAAATGCAGAGACCACTTTTTCAGTCCCACCGCCACCACCTCCTCCTCCTTCTTTTGAACGATCGTCTCCTAATAATGCGATCACATCATCAAAGCCACCTCCCCCACCTCCCCCTCCTTTGAAGCAGTCTACATCATCAGATGGTAAGAACTCCGTACCAACGCCGCCGCCACCACCACCACCACCTCATCCTCCCTCTCCTCACTGTGTTCCAGAAAGTGTTTCATCAGTTACTAAAACAGATTCTCTATTATCTGCTGTGAGAACAGTTGAAGCAGGCAAGCTGCCTCCTCCTCCACCACCCCCTCCTGGCAAATCAACATCGGTGCCTCCACCACCACCTCCGCCTAAAGTTGGATCCTCTCCCAAAGCTCCACCAGTGCCACCTCCGCCCATGCCTTTGGGCAAAGGTTTACCCAAAGCTAATACTTCCGCACAGCCTCAAGCAGCTGGTACTAATGGACCTGTTCCTCCACCCCCTGGCCCCCCTGGTGGGAAGGGACGAATCCCGTCTCGCCTTGCACCAAGGGCCCAGGGACAATCTAAAAAGGCAAATCTGAAGCCATATCATTGGTTGAAGCTAACAAGGGTCATGCAAGGTAGCTTATGGGCAGAGGCTCAAAAAAGTGACGAGGCTTCTAAGTAAGTGCTTATCCCCAGCACCCAGATGTGATGTTCTTGCCATTTGGTTCTTGAAAGTGTGACTGAGGTTTTCCATTGTTTCCTTTCTTACTATTTCCCCAGAGCTCCAGATTTTGATATGTCAGAGCTTGAGAATCTCTTTGCAGCATCTGTTCCTAATGCAGCAAATGGGGGCGTAGGTGGCAAATCTGGACGTCGTGCTGCAGGACCTAAAGTTGATAAAGTTCAGCTGGTAATACTTAATTTCAAGTATAGATTTTTTATACATTTTCTTGGGATCAAAGTTTTCCTGTGTCGTTGAGTATGGCATTCATGAATTTCATAACTATTTTAAATCTTTTTTTTGCCATATGTTGGTATTAATCATCCTATGTCACTTATAACTTCCAAAATGACAAGTATACTGTCCTTCATCGTGAGGCTATCAGATGTTACCCTCAATACTTGGATGAGTAAAGACTGACTACATGTACCAGCCGTATCCATGTAGCTGTGAAGCATGTTCCTCCGTAATGCGATTCCTGTGAATTGCATGGCTGGTGTAGCGAACATGGGAAAGCATTGAGAGAGTTGTCATTAAGGAGTTCCTATCAATCATTTACTATCTGTGCGAAAATAAGTTCGTGTGGCTTAGCAGATTATCTGCGATTCTTCACCCCTCCCCTGGCTCCCCGAACTCTGATTCACAGAAAATACTTTTTTTTTCTTCTACATTTGTATTGCCCTGTGTTCAATAATACGTTTGCCTTTAGTCCCCATACTAATTTCAAATCTTTTTTTTTCTGCGTGATACTGTAGGTTGAGCTGAGGCGAGCTTACAACTGTGAAATTATGCTTTCAAAGGTCAAAATCCCATTGCCTGATCTAATGGTAATGCCATCACTCTTTTTTGAACTTGTAGTTTTGATGATGAACACTCCTCTAGAGGGTGTGAGAAGAGCTGAGAAATATATGGAAATACTGAACATTCTGACGACTTGTACTTCCAAGGAGGTGACCACAAGTCCACAACTGAGAAGTTGATGAGAATACTGAACTTTTCGACAACTTGTACATTCTACAAATGTTGTATTTAAAAGAATAGTTAAACTCTGCTGTTCTAATGTTTTAGTCACTCTGATGCAGAATGCGGTGCTTGCTTTGGATGATTCAGCTTTGGACATTGATCAAGTTGACAACCTTATAAAATTTTGCCCATCGAAGGAAGAGATGGAGTTATTAAAGGTAATAGATTGGAAAAGGATATCTCTTGGAGCCACTCATGATGTTTTTAACAGAAATCTTTTTGAATAATTCGTTGTTTTCCATTGTCTGACTGTTTTATCTATCATTATCTTCTTTTTCTACAATTCGTTTGGTCAGGGATACAAGGGTGACAAGGAGAATCTTGGGAAATGTGAACAGGTAAAATTTTCTATTTATGTTGTATCAGTCTCATGTTTACAGACCTGTAAGTCTGACATGTAGTAAAAGGACTCAAAAGAGGATAGCAAATATCATTGCTGATACTGAAGCGCATGGTGACAGTGCCTATCATTAAAGAGATGCTTATTTATGTTGTGGCTCAGTTATTTTCGTGCCGTAACCAATACATATTGCAATGTCTGATGACTGTGTATCTCTGATGATTATGGGACAGTTCTTCTTAGAGTTGATGAAAGTTCCACGAGTCGAACCAAAACTACGGGTTTTCTCATTTAAAATGCAGTTTAGTTCTCAGGTTGGTAAATTATGTCACTTTTTCATCTGTTGTTCTGTGAGCTTTATGTGCATATTGCAAATCTATAATTATTTCCCTTTATTATGTTTTTTCAGTTGAGTGACCTGAGAAAGAATTTACAAACAGTGAATTCTACATCAGAAGAGGCAAGTGGTGACGGTTGCTCTTAATTCTCTTTCTCATGATTGCTTTCGATGCATTTATCGAAAATGTCATGATTGTGCCTACTCTTTCATTTTTCAGATCAGAACATCAGCGAAACTAAAAAGAGTTATGCAAACAATTCTCTCTCTGGGCAATGCGTTGAACCAAGGGACTGCTCGAGGTGACCAAACTCTTTTCGGTTTCTTTTTAGCGCATGTGTAGCTTTCATAAGACTGACAGGCTTATCGTGCTCACCTAACCCATTGTCATTTTTACATTTGTAAAGGTCTCTATGTAAAGATATCTTGGTTTTCTAAAACATAATACCTCTGCTGTAGGTGCTGCTGTTGGATTTCGACTGGATAGCCTTCTTAAGCTCACAGATACCCGGGCGCGGAACAATAAGATGACTCTCATGCATTATTTGTGCAAGGTATTGTGATTCATGAAACTTGCAATAAATTACCACATCATATACATTTGTTATGTTATTGATGCAAGCACAGTGCTTCCTCTTCTTATCCTATATCTCCGTTGCCTTGTCGAGTGATGGGTAATGATTAATGAAGTGCTCTTCGGCTATTGTTCTGTCCCTTCATCTTTTAGATCAAGTTCTATGAGCAGCCCCTGAGATTATGTAACTCTGTAAGATATGGATTAGAGATATATAGTTATACATTGGAAATTATGTTAGCTATTAGAAATTTAGAATAGTTCCACACATGATCTTAGAAACAAGGTCTACTCCTATTTAGCTCAAGTGAGGATTTATGGGTGCAGAAAGGGACTCCCATCTTCTTAGGAAGAATAGTAATCAGTTTTAAATGGATGCCATGTTCGTTTTATTTTTTTATTTATTATTTGTATTCTTTATTAAGTTGTTTTTTGTAGTTTATCTTATAGCTGACTTGTACTGTACTTGCTATACTGCAGGTTCTTGCTGAAAAGCTACCTGAACTCTTAGATTTTCCTAAAGACTTGGTCAGCCTGGAGGGGTCAACAAAGGTATTGAATCTTTCCTCTGGAGTTATTACCATGACAAAGCTTCATATATATTTCTTAAGCAAGAATAAATTTTACTCAATATTAGCCAATTGAATGCTTATATATGCATCGGAAGTTTTTGCAGTGATCCTCTTGCATTCTAATGCCATACTAGATTAATTTTTATACCACTACCCATGGGCATGATGGGACACTAAGATTCTAAGAATCCATTTTTCTGAACACTTAAACTACAGCATATTAACTTCAGGAATTGTTGTAAGTTATTGACAATCATGCTATTTTATAGAGTAAGTAACTTTGCTTTCTTTGCTATCAGATTTGGGACTAATCTGGGCATACCAAACTTGCTTAAATATCATCGGTTATGATATATTTGAACCAAGCTTCATCTTGTAGCTTCTCTTTGTGTATAAGTTATGATTATTCCTGTGTGATCAAAATTACTAGTCAACAAGGAGTCTTGGAAATTCTAAAGCCCTCTGACTGAAATCTAGATTCATGATAAAATTGGCCTGATCCTTGCTAAAGTTGGATCATAGATATTTTTTTTTTTGTCAGGCACTTTCACAACATCTATGAACCTCTCGTTTGTGCTTTGCAGGTACAACTTAAATTCTTGGCCGAAGAAATGCAAGCAATTAGCAAAGGATTAGAAAAGGTAGTTCAGGAGCTGACTGCCTCAGGAAATGATGGCCCTGTTTCAGAAGCTTTTTGCAAGGTATGATATGCTATTGCACCCTTACCTGGAACTTGGTTGACCATGACAGTACTTTGAACTACTGAGTAATGGTGAAATCTTTTCCAATTGAGCATATTCATCTTTTGCCGTTTGATTAATGTGGAGATTGAATTAATTTCCACAATTAAGGGAGTTGACCGATTGGACTACCTGATAATTTAATGCATTCTGGTGGTATGGAAGGTTTTTTTTTTTTTATTGGGGGGAATGAGGATGCTCCGTCTTAGCATTCATGAGGATACTGCAACCACCTCAGTTTTTCTAGTTACATATTACACTTTAGATTTAAATTGCAGAACATTGTGCTTTGAAATTCCTCTAGAAAACTGCTGCCTGTCTTTATCATAATACAACTGGTTCACTGAACGTTTTTTCTGAATTTGAGATGGTCTGTCGATGATAACTTGTGCTGTCACTTCAACCTTACAAGAAATTATTCAAGTCCCATAATCTTTTGAAGTGTATGATGTTCGTATATCGAACATGCTTCTCTTATTATAGTCTACAATTTGCTTAATATAGGACACATTGATATGTATGATAAATGTTTCTAACAAAGTGCGTTATTATTTGAACATGATCAGACTTTAAAACAGTTCCTTGCTTATGCGGAAGGCGAAGTCAGGTCTTTGGCTTCCCTGTATTCTATAGTGGTATGTATCTCTGCCATTTATGCCAAATTTATCTCTTCACCACACTGAGAGTGGGTAGTTTACTAGCTGTTAGATAATCCATTCTCGAAGGAGTGAAATTGTCCTAGTAAGCCTGACTGTGGTAAATGTACTTAAGATAGCTGAAATGTTATGTTCTCATCTCCTGAGTGACTTCCCACTGGATAACCAAGAAATATGACAATTCCTTCTTTTCTCATGCCAAAACCGAATTTCAGTCATCAGCTGGATTGATGTTTGATTTTTTGACTTCTTGGAAATGATTTCAGGGTAGAAATGCAGATGCTCTGGCAATGTATTTTGGGGAAGATCCAGCAAAGTGTCCATTTGAACAAGGTACGCTTACTAGTTGAATCAAATTATAAGGCCACTCAAGACATTAGTAAGTTTGTGCTGGAACATGTATAGTGTATGTTCTTATATTTACACACTGTATTTTTTTAGTCGTTATGAATGATGAGCAATGGTACATATTAAGTTTCAAGAGTAGTGTTTTTAATGATGTACTCTGTAAATATGTATCCATGGACACTTGTTTTGGGGTCAAACAGAACTGGGTATCTCAGTACTTTGGTTAACCTTATCTGCTGAAGGCCTGAAACTGTTTTAAACTGACCAATATTTTGTAGTTGAAAAGTCGTATCATTTTCCCCGTTGCTTCATTTCTTTTTTCTTTTTTTTTTTTTGACGTGGTCGATAATTAGATTTTAGGATTGTCATTGCATTCAGCTTTTTGTCGAACCTCCTCCTGTTACTTAGATGTACTATTGATGTAGATTATCAAACTTTAAGCACTTATAGCGATTAGCAGGTAACTAGATTCTGCTCTATCTTATTCTTGGATAAATGTCACTCTCCTCTTTCTGGTCTTTAAGTTTGCAACATACTGCAGATTCCATGCCACTTACTAATTACCTGTTCTTGTAGTATAGTCCTTAAATATCTTTAGAAGCATACACTTGGAAGGCTTTACTCTCGTTAATCACATGGGCTTGCTTTTTGGTTGCAGTCGTCTCTACCTTACTAAACTTTGTAAGGATGTTCATCCGAGCTCATGACGAAAACTGTAAACAGCTTGAGCTTGAAAAGAAAAAGGCAGAGAAAGAAGCTGAGAATGAGAAAATGAAGACGAGTTCTCGCACTAAAGACTCCGAGAACAATGTTCCATCCCCCAGAAAGATTGGGACCGTGAAATAGTCATGCTCTGTAAATAGCTGATTCCACAGTCCAGTCGTAGCTGTTTAATTTGCGGGATACAAAGACGTTAGATATTAACACAGATAATTTCCAGAGAGAAGATACAGAAAGGTGGTATGCTTCTATGTAGAAATACAAGAATGGAAGAAGGTTGCTCAGATTGTTACGACCCGACATTATTTGATCGTCGACGTCCTGATGATACATTAGCTGTTAGTGCAATAGAAAATGTACAGCATTATTCATTCAACTTTGGTAAGAAGGATAGATTAAATTGTTAGATTCTTCATTGTATTCTCCCCTGGATCACTCTTGGGATTTCCCAAGAGACATAGCTGTAGATTTTGAGAGTGAGAGAGAGCATTTCACTCATCTGTAAGGGCAAATTTGTTCCTTGTAAAAACATCTATTTGTTCACTCTTCCTAACTGAGTTAAAATATTCTTACATTAATGAAATGAACTTTTTGTTCTTAACAGTGAAATCAGACTTTGGCGCAACGAGGACCGGCATAGGATAAATAGTCTCGACTTGTGGAAAAGAGGCCAGGCGAGGGGGTTAATTCCCCTCCCTCGAGGGGTCCTCGGTAAAGGTTTGAACTTGCAACCTTCAACAAACAAGTTCAAACCTACACTATTGAAGCCTCTATAGGACCATGTAAATCAAAATTGGTAGGTCTTTAGCGCTTATGATTGTATTTCACAAAGTAGAACGCCTTTCATTTCAAACTTAATGCAAAGAAATGATGGGCGATTTATGCTTTTATCCCTTTAGCATAAAAGAATGAGTAGATAGTAGATTTGCCACAACAAAAATGAGCGATCAATAATAACACCTCCATTAAAGGCAGAGGCCTGTGTTGGAATATATTACTGGTATTAGGAATAATAGTGTTTGGGCTATATGAGTTATGGTAGGTGTATAATTGTGTTA
>JBBYHQ010301190.1:0-19377 GCA_038382645.1 Spergularia azorica | reverse complement strand
CAGGCTCAGGGGAGAGTGTGGAGGCCAAGCCGAAACAAGGCCCCAGTCGTTGCACCTCTTGCAAGAAGAGGGTTGGTCTAACCGGATTCAATTGCCGGTGTGGTAACTTATTCTGTGCCACGCATCGCTACTCGGACAAACACGAATGCCCCTTCGACTACCGCACTGCAGGGCGTGATGCTATAGCTAAGGCCAACCCTGTTATCAAGGCTGAGAAACTCGATAAAATCTGAGGGGTGAAGTTCCATGTATTCAATATGATGCATCGTTTTCTCAATGAAGCTCCTCTTATGTGTTGGCTGCCTAATATCAGCAGATGTCCTAAACGATTGATAAGTTTGCTCGAGGAATGGCATTTAGGACGACATCGTTGCAGCGTCAAGTATTCTGTTTGTGATTGCCTGAGATAGTTGTTGGCCCCATTGTCTCTCTTTCTATCTGTGCTGTTTTTTATGGACATTCTCTTAAATTAGCTTTGTTATAATGTCTCCTCTGGCCAAAAAAAAATGGCATTATAAATAGTTTATGTGAGAATGGTTTGTGCTACATGGAGACATGTTGTGGACAATGTTCTTTAGTTCTGTAAATTACCAAGTGCTTTATGTTCCGCTGCTATATGGTGCGTTCGCTTCAGACTACTGTACTCGTGATTCACTCGTATGTACAAAATCCTCACTTTCGTTTCTTAGGTGTAACTCGTTTTACAACCCGTTTACCAACCACTCAATCACTCATTCTTGTGCGAACGAACCATCATACTCCCTCCATTTTATTAGATTCTTTGCATTTATTTTGAATCTGTGAGAGGAATTCAAACCAAATGCAAATAACCTAATGAAATGGAGGGAGTATTATTATAGACATGGCTGTATAGCTCGAGAGGATTCCTATCAATATGGTCGAATTCACAGCCTTTGGTAACTCAGAAGGCGAGCTGCTTAACCACCGGCTTCCCTACCACGTCTCGGGTGCAAAGAAAAGTAACCCTCCCCAGATGGTATGCTACGTTGTGACTCTGAATACCATTTGAGCTCCAGGAGGCTCCACACCATCTGTAAAGTAAGTAGGCAAGTTACAGAAAATGCGGCAGGCAATGCAAGTGCAGTTTCTTGGTGATGGTCTTTTTCGAGGTGAAATTGGATCATGGGTGCGAAATGAAAAAGGTCGTTGACAGCAAGCGTTATTGATAAGCTTCCTGCTGAGACATACCATGTGGTATTCATCACATGAATACGTGGGCTAGATTTTGCCCAATATCTTGTTTGCCTGCATACAGAACCAGCGTCTTCTCAATACGCTGTTTACAATCTACAGGATGGCGGTCACACCGAAAGGGTTGGCTAGTTCACAGTCGTAGATGAGCTGTGAATTCGTACAAATTCACTGATCATCCATCATGCATTCTATGTTGCTTAGGCTCTTCATTTTCCTCGAGTGTCTGAGTTGGATTCTCCACTCAGACGTAAGCACTAAGGTATGACATTTCCATTCATGCCGGAAACATGAACATGACAAAAAAATCAGATGTATTGAACACTGGACTGAAAACTACAGCTGACACAAAATTGATAACTATGATGCATTTTTGACAGCCTGAGTCGGGGATTTTTTCATCCTCAATGTTTTACAGTGCCAGTTAATGTTACCCGTCCAAAGAATTAACAGCCCCCTCCGCGCCCCTACCCAAACAGAAATAACTAACTTCGTATCAGCATATTTTTGGCCCAAAACTAGGTGCAGACTACAGAATTCATCACTTCCATATTTCACCTTGGACTCTCATATTTCACCCTTGGACTCTCATCATCCAAATATCATCACTATCTCGCTCTCATATGTATATAGCCATCTGACCATCTCACACCTCCATAACCATCCTTAATGGAAAGTGACGAGAGTGAAAGTACGCATCAAAACATACAAATTCAATAGATTATTCCCAAACATCGAATTATAAAGACCCTTTCCCAACCAATGAATCCAACTTCGATAATGATTCATCAGACTGGAGAATTCCAACATCCTGAAGAATAAATCCTCTAGAAGACTCCTAAGAACTAAAACATCCTCATTCCAGTCAAGAACTAAAATCTCTAAAGCATGAAATGGGTAGCAGGCTTGCAACATTCTACCTACATATCACAGATTTCTTCAAAGAAGCAGTAAGCTATCTGCATAACTACGACAAAACCAAGTATATAAAGTGAAAAATCGACTAAAATATGACAAAGAATTTTGCTTCCATGACCTTAGCAAGCATAAAAAGTGCATACACTGAGAACTTGAAACCCATGCGAAAATGATGATAAGCACACCAAATGGTTTGGCATCATTCAAAGACAGGAAATCTGGCATAACTAAACTAGATCGACACAAAGCATATTTATTTTCAAAACTGGGTTAACACTTCCATTTCTACGCTTATGTTTGTACACTGAACATTATTCGTACAAGCTATCGCTATTTTCTATGAAAGGCCTGTGGACTTCAGAGCCTTGTTTTGCAAAGCAAATAGTTTAGAAGATGGTGGCAGAATCAGATGGAAATCCCCCTAGACCTAGATTCAGCTTCGAGGTACTTACAAATTCTCTCCATAACTTCTCTGCCTTTGGCGCTGTTCTGCAGGAACCTATCAACACATCGCTGTTCCACCTTCTCAGCCATGGATGCAAGAGCAGATAATGGTTTTATCTTAATGCTGGTCTCCTGTCTGCAAAGTGTCCACGCAGAAGGATTCTCTGGGTGTGGATCATAGCGTATCTTCTCCTCGACCTCAACAAACTTCTGAAGGCTAACATTCCGAGTTACAAGTTGCATTGACCGTGTTTGAGCATCAACAACAGTTGATTCGACACAGTGACAGATATCCTGGCCAACAATCTTGCGCACAAACCATGGTCCTGGAGCATGGACTGTGAGTGCACGAGTAGTGTACAGCTTGCCGGTTTCTGGTTCCAGCTTTCTGTTCAATGTGTCAACTTCAAGAACATGAGACAAAGTGCGTTTGTTCTCAGGATCAGCAAACTTGCGCCAAGAAGCAGATGTCACCCTTTCCCACGGGTGCTTGTAGATATGCTCTTGTTTATACGCCTTCACCATTATATTCCTGCATAAAGATTATCCCAACCGATTATCTTCTATAAAAGCTGTGAACTACAGAAATAATCAAACTTACAACCCAGCAAGATTCACACCCCTAAGCCCTAACTACATAAGACAATAGTAACCAAACTTGCATTTTCCACATTACACGCATCTATGTCCGAAAATCAAAAGCTCACTTTGCGGCCAAAGCAGCTAGATTTCTACCGAAAACAACCCAAATACACGAATGGCAACTCACTGAGAAGGCAAGAAGCGCCTCACCACCATAAATGAAATCATACCAGCAAGATCAATTCCGACTGTAGTATGCAAACAACCACATTTCCTTCATTTCCCCCATTCTAAGCATGTATATCCGAAAATCAAAAGACTTTCCTAAAACAAATCACTAGATCCCCAAATAAGTGACCCAAAATACATCGATGATCGAATCCGAAACCAATAAGAATGCCAGGGTTCAGTTCAAGTCATTAATCAACCAATGTAACTTGTGATATAAACAACCAAATCAACAAATCCCATCATCCTAAGAACAAATCATACTCAAAACTTTCCCCAATTCTACATTTCTCTCAAATCAAAATTAACCCAGCTATGATTAATCTTCTATAAGCTCAAATTGTGCACTTTAATCTAAAATTCTCAGCATCAATGTGATCTAACAACATTAAAAACAGCTAAAGATCACATCTTTTTTCAAATTCCAGCCTCAGATTGAAAAAATCAATCATACCCACTAAAAAATTCAGCAAACCCAGAAAAATTAGCAACAAATTGATCCAAATTTCAAACAAATTTCAATAAAATCACAATCCTAACCTAAAAAATAAGAGCAACGAACATAATCTCAACAATCTAAATAAACACTATATTATGCTTTAACATTAATTCACAATCAGAGAAATAAATGAATGAATAAAAAGAAACTTGAAGAACACACCTTATTACGAGAATTAGATCGCGGAAATGGGAGTAGGAGAAAGAAAAGTTAGAGGCGAAGGTGAACGTTTAAACCCTTTGGAGGTGGTGGCGGTGGGTTATGATCGTGTGTGGACGTGTGCACTGGAATCGTGTGCTTCACAATTCAAGTGGTGCTTAACACGTCGTCGTTTTATGGGTTTTTATTTCTGTCAATCTTGATAGTCATGACTTTTCTATTTATGGTAAAGGAGATTTATGGTAATTACGGAGTATATGATGCTTCACCCACAAGATTTCTGCTTCTCTGAATTCTTGTCCAAGAAATACTCCACCCCCAAAATTTACGGGATAAATTTGTGTCGCTTTCATTTTATTCGTAGGTTAGGTAATAGAGTTGCTCACTATGACGATTCGAGTCTTTTAGATTACTAGTATGTAATAACTCAGGTCTGGATTCATGGTGGTCAGGTTATTGTTCTTAATGTAGCGGCCACGGATTTCGTGGTGGCTAGTGATTTCTCCGTAAAATGAAGTGATCCTATTTAAGTGCCAAAAAAAAAAACAATACTCTAACTATGTTTTGGGCCAAGTTCAATAAAAGCCTGTTATCAGTTTGGGTAGAATGACTGATAGGCCCATCATATACTGGGCTGGGCTTGCACAATAAGGAGCCTGAATTTATTGACGATTGACCGTATAAAGCGTGTTCGTTACTCTTCGATTGCCTTATTGGCGGCAAATGCTGATGAAATTGAAAACGAACAACAATCGAAACTAGTTAGCCGCACAAATGGAGAGAAGATGGAATGGCAATCGGGATCCCCTCGTACTTTCGACTATCGGTTTACGTGTAAGCTTAATTTCTGATTCGATCTAATCTAATTTCAATATTCGTTGATTTTAAATATTCTTCGTGTTATTTGATTTATCGCCATTAATAATACTCGGTGCTAAGGTTTTCATTTTGAATGACTTTATAATTCACACGCTATAAGATATATCCTGGAAATTTATTGAATTAGGGCATAAGAGTATAAAATTTGGGAAATTCAACCTTACGGGGAGTATTTGATTAGGGTTTAGTCGAATTAGGGTTTCATGAAAAGGTGATCGACTTTGTTATATATGCTTCCAAAATGTTACTTAGGTCGTATGATTATAGCAGCAAATTTCAATTGAAATGACTTAGGGCCTGTTTGGCCAAGCTCCAACTTCTGCAAAACTATTTCTGAGAAACGGTTTCTGGAGGAGAAACTCCAAATACTTCTGATGAACAAATTTACACTTGAAGTGCTTCTTAGAAACCAGAAACAGTTTCTCAGTTTTGGGTGTTTGGCCAGTTTTCAGTTTCTAGGACCTAGAAACTGTCCAGAAACACTTCAGGAGCTTGGCCAAACACACCCTTAGTATGTTAAGAGTACTACCCGTGGGTCTTAGGTCAATATAGGTCAAGTCACGTCGGTACTTATCAAAACTGAACTATAACTGATATTCACGCTCATTGCGAGTCCAATTTAACGTGACAACAACTTACACATTAATTCTATCTATCACAAAACGCGGTATGTTACGCAATAATGCAAGTTCTCTCCTTCATTCTTGCATTGTGTTGTACTTAGCTGATTGATCAAGATTCAAAACATGCAATGTAGTCACTGAATGGTGAACGAAGATAGATACTTTGGTCTACTTTAATTTAATTAAGAGGGATAAACAAATTTTACTTAATACTAGAACGCCGTGCCTTAGCTTGCAGGATATCAACTACATACAGTAATAATCTCACTGATTGCTTCTGTTTCAATTAAACTTTGTCTACTGTTATCATATGCGTATATAGTAAGTCTAGTAACATTCTGAAGTTATTGTATGTTCAGCTTAAGTGGTGCGTAATGACTTATGCGTGTAATGCAGGCGCTACTAAAATGGGATCGTCTTTGTTCGATCACCATGTATATATGTCTATAGGACATATATTTCATATTAAGTTATCGACTTATGGTGAAATTTACTTGACGTGATAGCATGCGCAATATGTGTGATGTATGCGCTACTCTAACTAAGCGATAATTTTATAGCCTCAAAGAGTTGTATACCGCTCGATCAGATCAGATCGAGTTACTAGAACCTGTATGTGTATCTGCAGACTCAGATCTTTTTATGAAAAAACAAACTCCTAAAGTCTGTTAGATCAGATGGAAGTGATAGCATATTCAGAGCTTAGCAGAAATGTCAGTAAGAAGTAGTCAGGATTGAACGATTATTATTAGAACTTTCGGCAACATATTTTTATATCATGAAAACTATAGTCTAAAATTTGGAAACTTTGAAAGACATCATCTGAGCAGTATAAGCATGAATGTCATTGAAAACCCTGATGCATAGAATCAAAATCTTAGGAGGTTTGTTTAATTGACCTCCTTAAACAAGTTTAATTACTTTGATAATCATGTTGGTTAATTAAGATAATGAAGTTTGACACAAACAAGACAATGCGATGCACATGCCTAACTCGCATATATTCCACTTGTTTAGTGTAACTAACACTCCAATTAGTCTCACTTTCCCATATGTTCTATCGATATTGAGAAGCTAGCTCCCACCATTTTCATGGGATTGTCGATGTATTTAAACTCTTGTTTAATCATAATCAGGGTCTTTGGTTAGCTAATCACCTTCTTTGTAATCCTTGTTTAATTTTTTATCGACGGGTTCTTATGTATGTAAGACGGTCTGATCATAACTTATGGTTAAACTCACAAAAGTGGTTGCTATAACAACTTTGAATACTCAACTCGTATATTTATCTTGACGTTGATACGATAGTATAGAATAGTTTATGTTGAAAATATTTTTTTATTGAGTGGACTGTGGACGTGCCTTGAAAAGTGTGGATGTGTACTTTATCAGATGACGTGGAGACCCAACGACTGAGCACGGATGGGTCACGTGCTGGGTCGACATGATGCTCGAAGAGAGAGACCAGAAATGTTAAGCAGTAATCAAGAAGACGAAATGAAGCAAATGGTTGCTTGTTAGAGAAAGCACATGCATGGGCGTTGCTGCAGATCTTTCTCAACCTGAAATTCTGGAGAAATTCATAGGTTAGTACTCCACTTAGTAGTGCTACAACGGCGTTGATTTGTCCCAATTTGATCAATTAATCATTGCAACACTTACTCCTACCTTTCTTGATCTTTTTGCTTCCAATTAAGTTGATCTCTTTCGATATTATTATTACCCGTCCTTGTTCTAGTATGGATTTTCCGTATCACTTTACATGTCCTTTTATACTTTACTCTAATTATTAACAGATTACTTTCAAGTCGTCAATTCGGTAATACTCCATGTATAATAACATGCAGTAAGATGAAAGATCTGTCATGATAACTCTACCGACCTACCCCATTTTGATTTGCATCAAGTTGTTTGATCGAGTAGTAGTATAATTTAGCTCTAGAAATAAGCTAACACCACATTATGGCTGGGAATTGTCCTATGCAATCTTTTGGGAGAATGTAGTATACAAGTATATCATTCTTTGCATTGTGATTACTAATGTTTAAGTTGTTAGTGTGGAGACGTGATTTTCTTGAAGCCAGTAATTGCATATGAAAAAATGATTGTAAAACCAACACTTAGGGCTCCTTATTCACATACATATACTAGAGTTAGTCATGACACATAGGGATGATATATATCTTCGAATAAGCAAATTATTAGGAGTATTAACAATGGTAACTTGATCTAGCTAGTTTTACTAGAGTTTACTCGATTACTTTGAGATCTCAAGGGCTAATTTACCTGATGTATGTAACAACTCGAGATGATCATATCTCCTTTATCTAAGTGCTCATTTCCATTATATTAGTACACTCACCAAGTTGAACCGAGGCCCCCGATCCGAGCATGACAATATGCATTAAGTCTGAGGAGGAATTTAAATATTTTCCTATATTATCATCAACTTTTACACTTCACGATAGTCAGTATGATATTATATAGGGTGTACCCAGTCTATTAGTCCTAATATATAACCTTAAACATAGATGTGTTGTGTGTATGTCACACCTAGCTAGTGCCCTAGTGTTGTACGTACGTGCTCGGTACAACAAAAGGAGGATGAAGCAAAATAGTCATAGATTGTTAAAAGCAAGAGACAGAGTTTCTTCTTATACTTTCAGCTTTTGGCCTTTTTCTCTTGATATGCCCAGCACAAAAAGCCGCAGCTCATTTCGAGGCGACACGAGCACTTCCCCGGCGTTTCCTCCCACCAACCCACACACACTTTCTCTCTCCTCTGGATTCTCGTGAGGTATTTTTCCGATGATGCCCCTCGTATGTTTACCAGAAATTCAAAGTTGTGTCCCTCTATTGCACCAAGTTCCAATAGTATAGCTAGTAATAGGGCTACTACAAAGTTGTGGACATATTTGACATTACCATCATATAATATAATCTTCATTACAATTATAATGGACCTCATCAACACTAATTAGTCCACATGAAAACATCTACCAGTACAATTTCATCACATAGTATGTCAGGTATGAAGGGGGAGGCTTGGCGCACCGACTAAGGTGTTGTTATATGATCGTCATGTCACGAGTTTAAGTTATGTGAACAGCCTCTTGTTCAGAAAGTGACAAGGGAATATTTGCTCCCTATTCAACCTTGTGATGGGACCTTTTCCAGAACCTCGATTTTGCCCTAGTGTTACAGGACTGCCCTACTCTTAGGGTGTGTTTGGCCAAACTCCTGAAGTGTTTCTGGACTGTTTCTGGGTCCTAGATACTGAAAACTGGCCAAACATACAAAACTGAGAAACTGTTTCTGAATTCTGAGAAGCACTTCTAGTGTAAATTTGTGCCTCAGAAGTAGAAGCTCCAATTTGGAGCTCCTCCTCCAGGAACTGTTTCTGAGAAGTAGTTATGGAGAAGTAGGAGTTTGGCCAAACATGCCCTTAGTATGCCTGACTTTGATTTCAGTCAAAATTAGAATTGCCCTTGTTGAGTTGTTACTCACTTCACAACAAAACAAATAACTAATACTAGTGTCTATTGGAAATTATAAGTTTGATGATTATTTGGTGTTTAGAAAGTTCGTGCTCAATATACCACAAAGTTTGTTTTGTGCACCAAATCACATACGATCTAGTAACTTCAATAATCTTGCTAAGGTAGAAGTAGATTCAGTAATTTCAGCACTAATTTGTAAAACTCACAGAGATTGCAAAATCAAGAGTTAGCCACCCATCAATTGTAGTGCCATCTCAAAATCTTCAAAAAGAACTTGTACTAGGAATACATGCTTTGCTCTGTGCTAGTATATATATATTTATAACCGAATGTTTTCCTTTGTATATTGTTAGTCCATCATCTTTGTAATTTCATATTTTAAAGTCGACGTCTCGTTGCTCTTCCTCTAGGTTCATGTAAGCTAAGTAAGTGTGTTTGAGAACTGCTTTAGGATCGGAATCACATATAGGACATTTTCAATCCGACTTAATTATGCTTATATTTTCAGGGAGGTAAAAAAACCGGAGTTTTATTATAAAAATTCACATATCGCTGGTTAATTAGCAACAAAATATCTATTTACCTATCAGTTACAGATTTAATTACATATGTCACAGTAAAATGTAGTGCAAAGTCGATCTGATCTGCAAGTAAAGTAATAGTCAAAGTGAAGTTTCATGCAATTTGACAGTGATCAAAGCAGATCATTGGCGCGCATAGGTTGCAGAACACCACATCTCTTCCCTCCTCCCCTTCTGCCACGTGTCGTCATTTTTTACGTCCATTTTTTTTTCAATGTGCAAAACTACAAATATTAAAAATTAAAAATCTAATTAATATAAGTTCAAATTATTCAAAAAGAATTATCCAAACGTCAAAAGGCAAAGACTAAAATTTAAATGCACAACTGCAAAATTTCTCTTCACAATTTCCCAAAACCAAAGAAATTAAGAGAGAGATTGGAGAAAAAAACAAGTTCATACAGAGTATATATAAGTTTTTAATTAACATTTTGTATTTGTATTACAAATTGTAGTCATTTTTATTCTTTTATAAGAAAAAAGGAAGAATGACACAAAGTTTATGTATTGGTTAATTGTGAAGAAAGAAGAAAAGGGAAGCGAGAGAGAAGGAATGTTGCCTCCCCAAAGAGGCGCAGATCAGTCAAAGAACACTTCTTCTTCACGCTTTTTATAATAATCATTCCATTAAGATTTACATGCTTTGATTCTGCCTCCCTAGAATTTTCTGGTAAACTGTGCTTTTCAGTCACACCTCAGAGCTGGCAGGTGATTTCCTCTATACCTCCTTTTATCCTCTTCATTTCTTTATATATCCGAATAATATTATCAACTATAAGTATCGACTATGAAACGTTAATTCACTTGGTTGAACGCACATATATATTGTGATTTTTATGATTTTATGTTATGCAAAAACATGAAATACAACTAAATAAATGTGTTGGGGATGTGTGACTCACATAAAATGTCGACTGAAAGAACATGGAGTAATTTACTAATTGCATGATATTATGATTAGTTAGTGTATGTGTTCGACTTGTATAAGTATACGAGTAGATTATGAAATTTGATAATAATAGAAGTTTTTCATTGAAAAATACTCAGTATATTACTACGTAAATAAACTATAGATCTCATATTGTACTCAACTACTAGACTTTCTGATTATAGATTCAACAAGTAGATTAATAATGGGATTGCAAAATAGAATTATGTCAGTAGTATTCTGACACGGCGGATATTCAGAAACAGCAAATCCACCCTTATTCAATGGGTTCCTTTCTTTGGATTTTGCGGCTGATTTTATCATATGATACTTGATAGTAAACTAAAATTAAATTAAATTGTATATGTAATTAAATCAAATTAATTAAAGTCTTCGCATGCGTGATGTAGCATGCATGAACAACTATTCTTTCTTGTTGATTAAAAAGGGTACGTAGTCTCTGAGACCTGATCGAGCATTATTAAAAGCTATCTCAGCAAATCTAGCTTCTAAGCGTAAAGTGTATGTCTTTTTCCTTGATAGGCATTCTACCTATCGAAAAACAATCTTATTTTTAGTCGAGAGACAGTATAGTGGTGTTGAACTCTTTCTTCTGATTGAAATGTTGTGAACTCGATTTATACAATTTTAACTCTTTTTTTTTTTTACGTATAAAATTGAAAATGTGTTCTGTTACGTACTTCCTATATAGGCTTTATCGATCCTATAACACAAGTCTTTAACGAATTGGTAAATTATCAAAATTTTAAACTACTCTGTAATTGTATATGATATGAATTTGTTTTTGTGAATTTTGATCTTTTATGTCATCGAACATATGAATGATATTACTCGTACAAATGAGAGCAATTACCACCCGATTACTACATTAGCATGAAAGTGTGACAAGCACATAGATAGTTATGTATACTAGTACGTACGATCCTTAAGCAAGTCCAAATATATATTTGAGTTTATGGTTGTAGTGGTCGATACATGCATTGGATTCTCATTTTTCAATTTTTTTGATTAATCAATTATAATGCTAAATATTCTAATGGTAAACTTTAATTAAAATTCTACTATAGTTAATTTATCATGTTTTCACCTTTGACGATCTCGGATTCCGATTAATTCAGTCAACAGATTTCCAACTTGGAAAAACCAAAACAAAATCCTTTGAACTTTCTGAAAATCTCTCTTTGAATAATCCAATTATATACTACTATCTTAGAACAATTACTTTATAATTTAAAGGAGTGAAGCGGAAGTGGTGAACAGTGCATGGTAAATTTTGAATAATAATAAAATGTTACTCTCCCTCTTATTTTTACAGTCCTTTCAATATTTAATATGTCGGAGTTATAATTTAATGTTAGATATTTATAAACATCCGTACACACACATCTTTACTTTAATATATGAAGGGCACTCGGGGATCTACAATTTCTCCTTTGATGTAGGTGCCTACATTCAAGAGATCTCCTCCTGATGCCTATATGGTCCCTTATTAGTTAGATCTTATTCTTAATCTTCATTGTATTTCATCCAAGTATATTGATCGAGGATGATTTAATGTCATGCTATATGATATAGAAGGGTCATTGTTACTTGGACTCGGCTAGCTACAAGAAAAGTTAGTAGAGTTTCTTATTGAAGTGTGAAACACCGTATTTTGTATTAGTTTAAACTAAAGTGATCATATGTCATATCATTACTGTTACTAGCATCTTATCTGAGTTAACCGATTTGAAATTTCTTGAATAACAGGCGATAACAATTCAAATTAACTTAAAGAGGTAACTAGTATGTGAACAGTAAATATAGAGACAGATCTTTTGAGTGTGAAGGACTGAAGGTCGGTTACTTTGCGTAGACATTTGTTGAATGGCTGAGATAATAGGGTAAAAGACGAGAGATTAGAAAGAGGATTTGCATAGTGTGGGGATGCTGCGGTTTGGGGGGTCATTTATTACACACAACGAGGTCGAGAGTTCCAACACTTCATCAAGTGGCTTTTTTTAATCTTAATCAAACTAAGCTAGTTTTACTGAGGAGGAAGAATGGTCTTTCAAACACAAGATAAAAATATACCAAAAGTTATTACTTCTACTACTATATGATTCTAACGTATAATCTCTTTCTCACGGTAAAGGTTTTCGAATGATCAGATTGAAAAAATCGAATTCAACTCAATTTTCTTTTAACTATTTCGTAATTTGTTTATGTCTTGTTGCTCTGCATGTTATATGACATCGTAAGTTTCTCAAACTTAGTTTTACGTATCCGATTGTAGTTACACTCGAGCACTAGTATAACTGATCAAAATCAAACTATCTTTATCTAGTGGACGTCAGTTTAATCTACTTATCGATTTATCGATTTAACAATGTAACAAAATGTGGATAGGGTTTCGTCCAAGTCTTGGAAGAGTAGTACTGTATAGAAAATATTGGATTTTTGCAGTTGGAATTGCAGGTTTGTCTTAACTAATACTGCAAATAACATCAGTAAGACACGAGTGTATGTGTATGTGTATGTCTCATAATAATCCCTATATAATAATATTAAGAATAAAATTCAATTAATTCGGATATATATACTAATGTATTTGTTTTATGCATGATCACACTTCCCCTCTTAAAAGAGAGATCAGAGCTTTGGAATGTGGAGTTGTAATGTTCACAACTTAGACCACCACAAAAAACAAAGTAATTAGCCCTACTATTACTTCTACTGCTAAGTATTGGTAAACCCTCTTCTTCATGAAACTTATCAACATTTTAATTTGATCTTCTATATGGATTTATGTGTTGGTCTCTTTCATCAATGTTAAGTAGCATGCATCTCTTTCAATACTTCTCTTTTCCCTCTCCCTCTCTCTCCACCCTCTCTCTCTCCCTTACTCATCTTGTCTTGGAGAGAGAGTGTGTGAAAGTGAGAGTCTGTAGGTCCAAACCCTAATTTTATGTTGTGTAAGTTTATTATTATTCGAGAGTCTGTTAATCCAGACCTTATCAAATCATTTTGCGACTAAGGCTTTAATTATTGGTGACTATGTTGTTTCGTTATTGTGTTTTGGTATGTAAGTCCATGTTTTGGTTTGATTAATGTGTGTTTTGGTGTATGTAGGAGAGTTTTGCTGATGATACAAATCAACAAGGCTATATAATTAGTGTATAAAGGAATAATGAGCCCAATGAATTCAAATAACTGGCTGTCTTTCCCACTCTCTCCTACACATTCTTCAATTCCTCAACATCTTCAAGATGCAAATTCAGAACCTCATCAACAATTCTCTCTTGGCCTTGCTGATCAAATGGACAACCCTTTTGGCCAAGCTCAAGGTAATTTTAATTACGAATTCAGTACCACCCGATAACGCTATCTCATTTTCCGTATACTTATCTACCATGAATCATGATATATGTGTATGCTCAGATGTTGTGTAAATGTCGTCTGAGCATACCACCTAGTAACGCTATCTCATTTTTCGAATATTGTAGAGTGGAACTTGCTCAGTTCACATGGTGGAGACGAAGTCCCAAAGATAGCTGATTTCCTTGGAGTAGGAAAATCGGAGAGACACCACACATCTGATCTCTCAGCCTTCAATGACATAACCCAAGGACACGAATCGGATTATCTCTTCTCCGGTAACGGTCTATTAGCCGTACAAAATACCGTGGCAAGTAACGGTAATAACGGCTATGATTTCCAAGAGAACTCCAATAGCTTGGAATCACTCACATTGTCAATGGGAAGTAGTGGAAAACAACAAGAACTTTCAAGTACTAATACTACTAATTGTGAGAGTGGTGATAACACTAGCACGGCTAGTGTCGCAGCCTCTACCGCTACTGATGTCACGACCGCGATAACCCCGGTTGTTGAGGCCACGCCTAGGCGGACTTTGGACACTTTTGGACAGAGAACTTCCATCTATAGAGGTGTAACAAGGTAATTTTTATCAATATAATATGATTGTTTAATTTTATTAATCTATGTATGTCATTTCTCTTACAAGATAGTCGAGTATAATTATATAATTTGTACGTACATGAGATGTTATTGTGTTAGAAGCGAGGGTGGTCAACTAGAGTGATCACCCTCGTCCAACATGTCTATGACATGAAGTGTAAACGTAATTTTAGTGATTAGGTCAAGAGTTCGTCCATTGAAAATTCGTGATTGTTTGTGGTCGTAATTGGTGATCTTATTAGAGGATGTGTGTGGATATGCAGGCATAGATGGACAGGGAGGTATGAAGCTCACCTCTGGGATAATAGTTGTAGAAGAGAAGGACAGTCAAGGAAGGGTCGTCAAGGTCACATTTTCTGTCTTTGTTTATTAGTTTTCACAAGGCTTGTGTTTTAAGTCATAAATATTGAAGTTTATTGACTTTTGTTCACTCTTTATTCTTTGTGCATGTTGGATTATCATTTGCTCGTGTTCTGCAGTTTATCTTGGTAAGTCATTCGAGATCAATGTTGCAACGATCAATAGACTGAAGTTTTGAATTTTTATCTTTCTATTATTGACGCTATTTATTTGATCCCTTATAAGGAAAATAAGATAGCGTCACCTTGATCATTATTTCAGTTGTGATACAACAACTGCAATGAAACTTAACGTATGTAATGACATTTAAATTTCGACGATAATCGAAAACAGGAGGATATGATAAGGAAGACAAGGCTGCTAGGTCGTATGATTTAGCTGCAATCAAGTACTGGGGCACTTCAACTACAACCAACTTTCCAGTTGAGTTTCTTCTTAATTTTTGAATTTTTACGATTGGTTTGATAAATATATGTGTGGTAAATTCAAACATACAAAACGTTTACTATTCATAGAAATAGATGGCCGATATTACTATTACGACTGTGAAGTTATTATTAAAAGCTCATGTGTTATCGTTCTTGGTGACCAACAATAGATAAGTAACTACGAGAAAGAAGTCGAGGAAATGAAACACATGACTAGGCAAGAGTTTGTTGCATCCATCCGAAGGTAAATGCACTTACCAATACCGACCTTGATATTCAAATTATTACACCAACATAATTTGAATAAGAAATAACATAAAGTTTGATGAATTTTTCAGGAAAAGCAGTGGATTTTCTAGAGGTGCGTCCATATACCGGGGTGTAACAAGGCACCACCAGCATGGGAGGTGGCAAGCCAGGATCGGCCGAGTTGCCGGAAACAAAGATCTGTACTTGGGCACATTCAGTAAGTTCTACACTATTAGTAACTAAACTTTCTACGTGTATATAAGGAGGGTCGAATGTACGCAACTTTATCTCTATACATCTGAAATTTTACTTCTGTGTAAATATATAGAACCGATTGTTACTTCACAAGTTCACACAGTAGTTCTAAACTACGAGAGTTTAGTGAGTCACTTTGCTTTATTCTATCGTTTTCCTACAGGCACGGAAGAGGAGGCTGCGGAAGCTTATGATATAGCAGCCATCAAGTTCAGAGGGCTCAACGCAGTGACCAACTTCGACATGAGCCGGTACGACGTGAAGGCCATCTTAGAGAGCAACACACTTCCTATAGGAGGAGGAGCTGCAAAGCGTCTAAAAGAAGCTCAAGCTTTAGAATCTTCTAGGAAAAGGGAAGAGATGATTGCCCTAAGCAATAGTACTTTCCAATATGGTAGTGGTTCAACCTCGGCTCGATACGGGGCCCACGCTAGTGGGTACCCTCTACTCCCATTTCATCAAGATCACCAAGCGCAACCTTTATTAACCTTACAAAATAACCATGGTCAAGACACAAACACGACCTCGAACAACAACAACATTACCCTATCACATTACTCACAAGAGGCCCAATTCCTTCAATTGTACCAACAATCAAGCTACTCAAACCCTAATATGTACAATAGTTACCTCCAAACGAACCCGGGCTTGCTCCACGGGCTTATGAGCATGGGCTCGAACTCTTCCGGTGTCATCGACGCCAACACTAATAATGGGAGCTCCAGTGGGAGTTACAGTGGTGGTGGGGCCTACATGCATGGGTCCGGGATCAATGCAATGGGGACCACATCGACTACAAGCAACGGCGTTGGAGGTGATCAGGAGCCGCTGGCGATGGTGAAGGTGGACTATGATATGCCGTCTGATGGCGGTGGAGGCGGCGGGACCTACGGTGGGTGGTCGTCGGAGTCTGTTCAAGGTCCAAATAGTGGTGTCTTTGCTATGTGGAATGAGGGATAATTGCGTGCATGGGAAGTGTTTGCATGCATGAGAGGAAAAATTAATTAAGTGGGATTAAATTTTTAATTAAGTTTTTTTTTTCTTTTGTCATTTTCTTGTGTTTTTTCAACCGGATGAATCATATTAGTTTATATGATCAATGGAGAAGATAATCTTGAGCAAAAAAATGTTGTTCTTCACTTCCATGTCTTCGTTAAAAATTGCATGCATGCTTGACCAAATTCGTATGTAGTAGTATATTTAATTAAGAAAAATCTTATAATCTTTTTTTTTCAAATATAGAGAAGTTTTCTTCATCAAAAACTTTTTTATGCACCAAAAACTTTATAAGATTAATTACAATCAGAATTATCCTATTTACAACTAAATATATGAGTGTTAAAAGATAAACATGTGTGTTGTCATTCTAGATTTCTTATCGCAGTTTTAAAGTTCCGCTATTGTGTATCTTAATAAGATAATGGATTAATTTTATTCTAGTCGTAGTAACCAAACATTTTCATACATGCACTCATTTCGCATGCTGGAAAGACTTCACAGTGAAAATGTGCTTGTTGTCGAGTAACTTCTGACCAAGCGAGATGTTATCGAGAAGTGTAGATCCGAGTTTAAAATGTGCGTAGTCAGTTTAGCCGAATTAAACCGGAGAACATTGTTACGTTAGATGTGTTCATGTGTACTTCCATGTTTCTTAATCTTGATCATACGGGTTACTTCATGTGTCGGGTACATACATCGACCCAAAACAATGTTCCTGAAGCCCATTAATTCGGCCCGGCCCAACTGGTTTGAATTGACCAACACGGTGTTGTGTAAGTTGGACTGGGTGGGCCACTATTCTGGTGGTCTACGCGTAAACAAGAAGCTTTCAGAGAATGGGCTCGGGCCCTAATTCTTGGAATCTTCCTGGAGTCGACCCGAATAACGACTACATCCCTCTTTCGGACTTTGTCTGCAAAACCCACCATTTCTCCAAATTGCACAACATGTGCAAATTGTGCGATGTCAAACTCAAATGTAACTACACTAATATTATTTGTCTTTGCAATAAATAAAGACTTTGGAGTGCTTATCTAATGGTGGATCTACTAACTTATTATTATATAGTTTTTTCTCCGTATATCAATTTCAGCAGAACCTGAAAATTGATTTATCACTCACTTTAACAATTCACTTCTTTATTTTCAGGTCGGGCGAGTGGTAGCTCAACCAAGTAATCTAATACGGAGTACATTATCTTGAAGTAGACTAATTATCATAATTCGAAGAAAAAAGTTACATATGTGTCAAAATATCAGGCTAGTTGGGCTAGTTGACCGTAACAACTAGTAGCGTCACCTCTACACTAATCGCATTCTTTGACCTTCGAAACGCACTATTAAAGGCCTTAAAATTTTAATCACATATTATAATGATCTTGATTTTTGTAATTGGTGTTTATACAAATGAGATATGCAACTACCAATTAATGACATAATTGTCATCATGTTGTCCAACAACAGAACCACTAACCCAACTCCTAGCGTATAGAATAAAGGGGTGTTGTGGGAAGACGAATATAGAGATACGAATGGTGAAAATACTTTAGGAGAATAAAATTACGGTCACATAAGTGGACATATACTGCTATTGAATATTGTAAATTCCGTGGATGGTCTAGCCCACCAAACGAGTAATGATAATGACATACGTAGTATCATAGAACTTTACCTTTATGTTTTTCTAAAGTTTGTAAAGATTAATTTGGAAATGTAATACATTATGAGGGTCGAATTTTGTATCGCTATGATGAACGAATATCGCAAATTTTATACTAGAGAAAACAAGTTTACGTTTTATCCTTGATTTATGTCACGTGCATACGGTATATATTTACTTTGTTTCTGATTTATTACTATTTTTCACTTGTTACGGTGATCAATTATTCAATGCTCATTAACAACATTGCGATAGTAAAAATATGATCGCTCTCAAGTCTCGATACGGCCACAATCCTGCCTATACATATACGTATGACTGTATGAGCGTATTTGTACAAAACAAAATGGTGTTTTGATTGATCCAGAGTGATCATAATGTCAGATATTGCGTTAATCAAGCCCAAATGACAACAATAATCCATATGGGAACAAGATATTATTTCACAATACATGAACATAGCTTGTTGTGCCTTATGGTATTACAGCTGCCAAAACTCGATATCTATTTTAGAATCACTCCAGTAATAACCATAGACTCCGTAACTGTAATACTCCGTATAAACGAGATCCAATTGACAAGTGTGATAGATTCGGAAGCAGAAATGAAAAGAGGAAGAGAATAACAAAGTAGCTAAAAGGTACAGACCTACAGTAAAGATTACCCAATGTACGTAGGATATAGGATTCCAGATATCACCCAGCACGCCAAGGGCCCCCTCTTACTACGCTTATCAGGCAACTGCACATTTTTCATTTCATTTCTCTACTCTCCCTACTTTTGTGGTCCATTTGCATTCATTGCCAATTTGCCTTCTCAAAAGAAATAGAAATGGTGTAGGAAGCCATGGAATTGTGTAGAAGAAGCTTCAGGAAGAAGATGAATGTAACAGA
>JBBYHQ010301103.1:0-19391 GCA_038382645.1 Spergularia azorica | reverse complement strand
GCAAGTTGATTCATTAGCTCTGTTTCATGAGTTTCGGGACTTGAAAGTCATGGATCTTTTGCATGGATATGAATTAGGATTCATATTGAACAGACCCACTTATGTGAGTATTCTTAAGGGATGTAAAGTCATTATGAGAATTTCACATTAACTATGTTGACTCGATTTCTTAACATGAGTACATCATTTCTCTTACTTGGGAATTGGTAAGCTGTGATGTTGCCCAACGCCGTGCCGTAAAAGGAGGTCATAAAGGTAACATTCGGATTACTATGAACTTAGTAGAGAGGCTTGAGTGTGCAAGATTGGAATTGTCCTCCCATTGTGGGATTGTTGTCTTTTGGGCCACTCGGAGAGTTGGAACTGAAAATGCATGGCCGTGCTCAAATGGATTTTGGATAATCATTTGTTTTATCAGTTCATCTCAGATTCGAGAAACACATTTGAACTATATAAGGATGACATGAAATCTTACCTTATGTTCAAATAAGACATTAAGTGACAAGGGAATGCGATTGACCACTTGCTCTAAGGACAAGTGAGAGATTGAAGGAGTATGTCCTTCGATCAAGTTGTCAAATAGTTTGGTAATTAATTACGGAGTGAATTAATTTAATTACGTTTAGGTAATCATAATGTTTAGGCTAAAAACCTCTTATGAGTTGTTGATCGGAGATCGGCTGCTAAATGTAATTGGACCTACTGGGTCACACACACTAAGTGTGGATCAGGTTAATCAGTCTTTCTCGCTTTATGCAAATACTAATGGAATAGTATTTTGCATATATGGACTTTCCTAATTAGATTGGAGAAAGTATCTTAGAGGTTTCCTAATTATGTACGGACACATGACATGTTTTCCTTGACAACGAAATTGATCTAAATATGGGTGGAGCAGATGGAAGTTGGAGTTTTCCGCAGAGTTGGGCACAGAGAATATCACTATTGGATTGAATGTCATGAATGGAGGTTTCGCAATGGGTCAGAGATGGATTCTTGGTCTTGAAAAAGGAGCTCGGGTTAACGGCTACAAAGTACAAAATGGTGAGGGCAGAATTGTTGTGATAGAGATTTCGAGTCTGAGGTTGCCTATTGGGCAGGATTTTAAGATTGAACTGGAACTTGCTTAAGGAGGAATGTAGTATACCAGACGAGTTAACTGCAGCTAGAACATCTGTTTTCTTATAAAGATGTTCGCAGAGAAATTTAGAATATGTAACACATCAAGACGAATAATACATCAGACGCATCGAGACTCTAGATGAATAATCGAGTTTATCCAAGCAAGCTCGATCTACTTTATACCAACTTTTTCTGTTGATGCGAGGTTTTTATAAGAATCAAGAATGGTCTTTTTTAATGGAATAAGAATAGCTTTGTTGGTTAATAATTAGGTTAGAAGTCAACGTTTTTGGTATAAATATTACAAATTCGCCTCTTTTTTAAGTAGTGCAATAATATCTTCCCTAAAGAAAATGAGAATTTAAAACTTAAAAAATAAATTACAAACGCAATCCCGTGATTACCACGGGTGCAAAAACTAGTTAATATATCATTAAGCTAGTAGTAGTATACGGATTATTAAAAAAATGTCATGTATATATATATCAATTATAAAGCATGTCAAATGTTAATTAATCTCAATAATAAAGGGTAGTCTAATTAAATAAAAGTGGTCAATTCATCTCATTTGTTTTGTTTCTTTACATTATTTGTATTAACATCGTGTTACTATATACTAGTATATTGATTAAGTAAGTGCGATTGTGCGAAGTAGTAAATCAGACTCCCTAGTTGCTTAGTTGCTTACCACTAATATTTTAGTGGTCTTTAATAATTATTTTTTTTATTAGAATTTCTTTTTTCTAATTAGAGTCCTCGCTCTGATCCCTGCTCTATAGCATTATTTTACACTTGATTCCCACTCCACACAAAACTCTTCTCTTCATTATCTCACTCTGATATAATTAGTAAAATTTCACTCGTTTAATTTGTAGTACATCTCTTTTTCCTCAAACCTAAAATGGCTTCCAACTCAGACTTTGCAACATCTCTTCTCAATTTTACCCAAAGAAGTGAAGAGGTGCTCTCCAACATAGGAACCTTCTTTGTGAGTCTTGCTTTGTGCCACCCCCACCAAGGGAGACAAAGGCGACAAGGAGGGATGCGATGGATGCAACCAAGGCGGCGGGGGGGAAGACCACTCCGGGCGTTTAGGTCTATCTAGAGTCCAATTTTGATATGGTTTCCTTGAGGGCCATGTTGCAAAGGAGGGAGACAAAGATGGCCTTAATTATATTTGGTCAGAGCGAGAGAAGGCGGAGAAGGTCTTGAAGGATACCGCAACCTTTCTCACGAAAGTCTCGTTCGGCCCGCTCCTCGTCACCAGAGCGGTGGCTTTGCTTGCTCCTAATATGTCCGATCGGCAATGCCGAAGTATACCCCACCGTGTTGAAGCTGCCTTGTCTTTCCTCTTGTATTATGTTTTAGCTACAGGTATCTCCTACATCATCACGTACCGCCAAATTTTCGATCCTGTCATGCAATAAAAAAACCTCATAAGACGTTCGTACTCGCTAAGGGATCAAGCAATTCATATTCAATCCATTCTGGCTGTGGATTCTCCTTCGATGAACTTTAACGAGAGGACAGAGCTGCAAATTGGGCCGAAGATCTTAGATCAAGGGCCAACTACATGTGCATGGCGTTGGCCTGACTACCTCGATGGTTATATATCATTCAATTTGTTTTGCTTACCCTCATTGGGTTATGCTGGTGCATGTTTTTCTCATGGCTCGCAGTCTACGTCGATTGTGGGGAAAAGATCTATAGATGTATGTTTTTGGTACTTGCTATACATCGCCCTAAAAAATGCTACTCGTCCCCCTAAAAAACATGTGGAATACCATTTTACCCTTCAGTAATTGTCACCCTTCACTAATTAATCTTGCTAATATTTATCCCTCTCATTTCCCTCATTTTTCCTCACCATTCACTGATTTCCTCTACCCCATATGAAATGCAATGTTATGGATGACTGGAATTCATGAGATTCACTACAAATACATGGAACTCACGAGCTTCACTCATCATCCTCTCTCTCCTCTAAATTCTTCCATCATCCCGAGCTTGTACAAGCCTTAAAGTGAAGTGTTGGAGAAGTACACGTGTCATTCAAAGAAGACAAACATGACTTCAAATGAGAATGTAAGTTGCAAAACCAATTGTCTTGTAATTCATTTGTTTGATTTGCAGAAAATTTCCCTGAATTTTTCAATGAATTCATCACCATTGTTTTTTTAGAAGCTTTGCCTCTGTATAAAATACGGCTCAACCATGGTCGAGCCGTCCACACGGCCGTGC
Source organism: Spergularia azorica (assembly GCA_038382645.1). Lineage (NCBI taxonomy): Eukaryota > Viridiplantae > Streptophyta > Magnoliopsida > Caryophyllales > Caryophyllaceae > Spergularia > Spergularia azorica. The sequence continues at coordinate 16,028 of JBBYHQ010301103.1, read as the reverse complement.
ATAGACGCATAGTGTAACCCACTACTGCTAAAGTGAACATTGAAGAATATGTCCATTACTTCGTAGGAATACTAGTTATCTACTCCCTTCGTTCGCCTATAAAACGCGTAGGGCCGGAACATAGTTTTTAAGAAAAATAGAATAAAGAATGAGTTTTAGTGTCCATTTGGTGTAAAATTATACATAGGAGTATGTCCCACTTGCATTTTTAATAAACAAGTAAGGGTGTTTTGGACTTTATATGTACAAATAAGGAAATATTCTAAGTAGGAAGTTTAAATATGAACACCCCTAAATAGAAACTAGGAAGATTATAGGCGAACGGGTGGAGTATACACCAGGTGAATAAATAATTTTGTTTCTAAATCAAGAAATAGGACTTTGAATAAATGAAGTGTAGATGGAATTGACAGTCTGCAAGGATTTTATGATTGAATGAAGATAATAAGCAAAATATATATTTGTTTGGTATTTACATCGACATTGGCACTCTGAATGGATAATTGAAGTTTTCAATCAATATAATATGGAGTTTGTGTAAATCGTGAGTTTTTTAATACTTTATAATTCACTTGATTTAATTATTAATTTCAGTTAGAATTAGAATATATTATTTTATGTATATATAACGTAGGTGAATACACGAGATTACGGTGGAGACAAAGTCGATTATAGTAATGTCTTTGTGACAAACCAAGAATTCGCGTCTTTCCACGAAACCTTTGTTTGGGCAAACGAAATAGCAAAGGGTAAGGGTTTTTTTTCTTGATAAAAGTTTGGAATAAGAGGAACAAACAGAGTGATGGTCTATGGAGGCGTTACCTACATTGTGAGAATGGCGTTAGAAAACGGAAGTATAAGCCATCGATTGATAATCTGATAAAGACTACTACCCATAAGTTAGGTTGTAAATTTGCGCTAAAAGTTCAAGAGATATTCTGTATAGAAATATTAGTTTCCTCAAATGAAAATTTTCATTATGAATCAATATATAAGAAGTTTATAAGTAGTTTGTGTATTACTTATAATGAAGTGTGTTCGAGATTGACACTCCGAATGGAAGATTTTAGCTTTGAATGTATATCACAAGCAAATTATGTAGGATCTAAGTCTACAATATCATGCTGAGTGTATATTGTGACATCATTTTCATTTTTCAACTTTAACAAAACAACCTCAAAACTCTCATCATCGTCATAGAGAATTCTCAATCCATTAGGTAACACATGTTTTTTTTATCATGAAAATGCATTTTAATTATATTTGTATATCCAAAAGATTTAATTAACTGTCTAATATGCATTGAGTCAATATCAAAGGTAATAATATGACCTCCCACATATTTGAACCGTGGCTTCACTTGCCAATGCCTACCATGAATCACTTTTATAGTAGGATTCAAATTCATATTCTGAAAATTGAAATGAATAAATTAAATAGAACACAAATTTTTCAACAATATAGCACTTATATTAATAATTCCACTAAAGGAAAGTCATTACAACATGATTGAATACATAAAATCCATAGAATTAAATAGTCAATTTGTCTAAGAGAACAAAATAAGCACAAAATGGCTACATAGCAATTGGGCCCCAATCAACCAAAAACAGAGGCCCGAAAACAGAGAGGCTATAGTAGCAATAGTAAGCCAATACAAGGTCCAAAAGTTATACAAAACAAAGACCCTAATGGCAGTGATAGCCCAATAAACTTTTATCAAACAAAGTCCTTAATGACTACTAACTACTAGCCCAATGCTACACCAATCTACGCTTGTCCAAAGAGTATCGGGAAACCATCACAATAGTACGCGTAGTCATTGTCAATTATTACCCTATACAATTCCGAATCATGGAAATAAGCCTAGATCAAATTTCTAGGACGGTCATTATGGTAGTCTCTCACCCTATATCCACGCCAATTTTCCTAGAACACCATCTCCTCCATCTTTTGCACGTCAAACACACATGTGCGCGATCCCTTTTTCCAAACCGAGGCCAAATGTGACACAAAATAAAATTCTCCCAACATAGTGCTAAAGGAGGTTGAGCTAAACATTCCATATTTTCTATTTACACAACATTCAAATACAACTAGGCTAAACTACCCCCAATAACATATAATTAAAGTAATTAAATCCAATAAATAAACCTGAAAATATAATCGGATTATAGAGATCTCAAATTTCAACAAAATTAACTCGAATTTGAAAACCCTCATCTAAACACGGATTTTTGAAAACCCTAATCTAATAATCTGATTTTCCGAAACCCTGATCCAATAATCGGATTTTTCAAAACCCTAATCTAATATCACATTTGAACCCTAATCAAATAACAACAAAATACTCTAATATATTCACTACTACTACCACTACATCTAATCTAATACTATACATTAAAACCTGAAACCAAGTCTTTCCTAGAAGGACATTTGGCACTTATTAATTGGATAGAACATAAAAAAACATTAAGTACAATTATCGGTTAGGATATGGTAATAATTTATCATAGAGTAGTATAGTATTAGCTCATTTATGGAAAATAATAATTATGGTAATTTATTAGAACAAAGATAAGCCAACTTTTTTCTTATAAAACGAGTATAAACAATATAAATACGTAGCCCGGGCGCGGGCCGGGCATGCAAACTAGTACTATATATTAAAACCTGAAACCAATTCTTTCCTAGGAGGACACTTGGTGTATATTAATTGGATAGCACTACGGAATTATATAATATGGTAAGTATTAACTGATTTATGGATATTATAATTTATGGTAACGATTAGTTATTATCGTACAGTTAATTTATGTTAGTAAATTGAAATATAATGTGATACAACGGAAGACGGGATAGTGGAATGAGAATGAAATAGTATAACGGGTGATGTGATAGTGGAATGAAAATGAAATAGTTTAACGGGTGACGTAATAGTGGAAATGAAATAAAGATATGATGAGTAAGTAAAATAAATGAATAGTGATATAATATGATGGGTGACAAAATGAGAAAGAAAAAATTAATGTAAAATATATTTCCTAATAATATTATAACAAAAATAAACCTACGTTTTATGAAACGAGTATAAACAATATAAATAGGTAGCCGGGGCGCGGACCGGGCATGCAAACTAGTAATAGACTAAACGGAAAACATAATTAAGGGAAAAATAAATAAATAAATCACGTATTTATCGTTTAGACATTTGATTTATATGTGCGTATATCATTTACAGAAGTAGAGGCAGGTCAAAATATGGTGCAGAAAAACCTACACCACTGTAGCGCTCTCCGTTTATTGATTCTTGATTAATTTCAGGAAAATTGACCAGGTAAAATAATTTTAAACTCTTTTAGTTTTCTTCATGAATAAAGTACTCATGTGTCTGTCTATTGTATGATTCTTGATCAATTTGGGATTTTTAATTGGAGGGTTTTAGACACGATAATTTTTTATTTATTTGATTCTTTTTGTTGCTGATCGTCAATCTAGACTAATCCCAATTTGGCCAGTTTATATCTTAAGTTTTCGAACTTTGCTATGTTCTCTTCGAGTTTTAAATTAGGTTTGTCTAGTTAATTATAAACATGGATCTACATGCATGCATGATCTAATAACATATCAATTGAAGTTTTAATAATACAATAATTTAATTAACACCAAAACCATACTAAAAACAATCCAATTAAACATAGATTAACACTTACCTGAAGTAAAAAGGGCAAAGGTAGCTTGGATTTAACTTCAACAATGGCGATTGACTTTGTAACACCCCGTAATTTTTGGGACTCTTATTTAATTAGGGTGTTACGGTTTGGAACTTATTTAAGGGATTAACTTCTATTTTTGGGACAAGTTTTCTAATTGGGTTAGTTCTATGGCTAATTACCTATTTACCCTTACTAACACTCCGTCACTGCACTACTACAATATATAAAAACAATCACAAAACCCTCCCCTCCCTCATTGAACGTACGACGCACAAGAGGAAGAAAAGAGAAGAGAAAGAGAAGGAGAAAGAGAAAAGAGGAGAAGAGAGGAAGGATGGCCGGACCACCGTCGACTCACCGCCGGCCGTCACCACCACCGCACCTACCCCCCTTTTCACCCACTTGATTTGATAATCAAGTTTAGTAAGATTTCCTCACCTTTTTCATAAGTTAAATTAGGGCTTTTGTAATTTCATATTTAATTGTGAATTAAAGTACGAATATGGTTGTAGGATTTGTAGTTTGATGTTTTATTCATTGTTGTTTGGGAATTAAAGCATGAAATTATGAAGTTATGATTTAGGGTTTACAATTTAGGTTTTATGTATGTTTGATTATGATTTCGTGATCGGAATTGCATGAAATTTGGAGGGTTGGCTTGTAAAGAATTAGGTAACATGTGGTATTGATTTGGTAATGTTTTATAATGTTTTATGTGAGTTGTTTAGCTTCTGCCCAGGTCTGATTTTTGGGTATTTTGGATGTTATCATTGATGTTTTGATGTTTAAATGATGGAAGAGCGTTATTAGTATGGTTGTGGAGTTGTTGTGCAAGTTTGGCGCAAATTGGTTGATTTGGTTGTCATATGATCATGTTTTGTTGGGATTGTCATGTTGAATGTTGTTGGGAGTATGGTGTGTGTGGGCTATGAGTTCGGCATAGTTGATTAAGAGTGGTTGTCTTGAGACTTGTAGTAATCCATATATATTTGTTACTTGTTTAGGTGGTGATTTTGAGGAAGTACCTTTCGTGGACTTTTGATATCTTGTTAGAGTTGTTGAGTGTTGAAGGTAAGAACGTTGACCCTCATAAGCTCGAGCTTCCTTTTCATATCATGATAATCCTATTCGTTCATACTTGTTTCGATTTATTGCTCATATCCTCTATCTTGATTATCTATTGACTGTTGATCACAATTCTCTATTTTGGTTACCTATTGATTACCTATTGAGCATCTATTGATTTCTTACATTGACTATCTTTGTCAATCATCTATTGTTTATCTTGTTCCGACTTTGGCCGTTTATAAATCAAAGTTACTATGCGAATGTACCTACGACAAATTAAAGTTGTATAACTAAATATCTAGATGTGTATTGTTGTGTAATAACCACCTAGAGCTATTTAGCCTCTGATCAAGGTATATAGCTAGGCCGGAGATCAGCTAACGGTCTCCTAAATGACTTCCTCTTAGGGAGTGTGCGTCCTACCGTCCCCCTAGGAGGGGTGTGCACACTCGGGTCTTTAGGATCGTTTTATTCTCGATGCTCTAGTGTTGGATCGGCTTGGGGTAGGACCCTTGCGCAATTAATTAAAGTATTTAAAGAATGTTAAATGAGATTATTGTGGTGATGAATACCACGTACGCGCTCTATACGACTCGTGCCTTTAGCACACGAGTCGTGTCCACCAATTTGTTGTGTTTTTGTGCCACTGACCTAAGCACGACTCGTGCCAGGTTCCGTTTCAGGCTTTTGCCTTTTTTTGCGTTGCTAATCTAATTCTTGTTAGCTACGAACCATCAAGGCGCGTATCTTACCTTCTTTTGTTGCTCTCTTCTCTTACTCAACTGTGCTGATGTTCTTTTGTTTGGTTTTGTCCCTACCCTATTTTGGGGCATGTGTCATTATTATGATGGCGCAGTTGACAAGTCTTGAAGGTGATTGCTTGTCTACTTGGATGTCGATCCATGACATGGGGTTTCTAGAATAAATTCGTCAAACATTTGGATTTTTATGAACGATTGTATTTTATTTGATTTGGTTTGATTTTGGATAGTAAACTTAGCTACAAGTCTTCCGCTGACATTCGTTGTTTCTTTTCAGAAGTTTTGTTTAATAAGCCTTGCCGTTGTCTTGGTAGGCGGCATAGCAGTCCTTTATTTTCTTATTTTATATTGTCCAAAATTTAGGGTTGTTACAGACTTTTAGAGAAAGGAAGATTTTGGAGAAAAGAGCATGAGTAATGGTAATCAATGAAAAGGGAAAGTAGTTATAAAGGCAATGACAGAAAAGAGGAGGGAAAATGCAGAGTTTTTGGGCGAGACAGTATTTAATACGTGTTAGTCATATGAGGGAGGAATGTTTTTTTTTTTTTTTTTTTTTTATTAACCTCTGTCATTCACAATGTAAAGCTCAAGTCCTTTCTTGCTTTGTATTCCTTTTTGTAATGATGTGTCAAGTGTCAAATGTGATAAGGAAAAGTTTGGGTCCTTTTAGTTACCACGTACATAAATGGTGTTACAATTTCAACGGCCAATTAACATGAGGTCCTGATTTTGACGAAAAAACTTACGGGGTCCTGATTTCAGCAATTGAGAGGAGTTCAGGTCCTTTTTGCATTTAACTCTGCACTACATAGTAGATACCCAATTTTTATTGTGCTCCCTTGGGGCCTTGGTATCAGAATCGTACCTCGCGTCCAAAAATTGGCGCTAGGCTGTTACAGAGTTCGGGCCAATTGTCTTTTCTTAAATTAACATTGACCCATTATTTTATTAAAATGATTGCTAATCGCAACTTTTTATTGATCAACGTAACCTGGTAAAATACCCATTATATCCTCACTTTTTCCGAAATAACACAAACATCTCAAACCCTATTTTATTATACATATTGTCTTCCCATCATTAAAAAAAAGAAAAGAAAGTGTCTTATTTCGTCTGCCACGGCTTAAGCATATCCTCAAGTTTCGTTTGCCGCTTTTCGTTATTCATCTTGGAGGTTTTGGAGAATAATTGACAATCATCTGATTCATCTTTATTCATAATTTGGTTGTCGCTCTTCTTTCATCATTAAGAAATAGGGTAATAAGTTCATATGTAATTGATATTCTCATTAGAGTTTGAGTGTATTAATTTAATTGATTTGATGTTGGGAGTTAATAAGTTTAAGGTTGTTGATAATTAGGAGATATGTTTAAGGTTCATCTGGGTAGCAAATCTATAATGTATCTATAATTGCCTAACATCACTGCCTATATAGCGTCTTTTTCTTCATTGTTTACATGGAAAAGCCACTTGTCACTTTCAAATCAACTCATTCTATTTTTTATTATTTTGTGATGTGGTGTGGTGTGCTATACGTCCAGCAACAATATTATCATACATTGATTACCCTCATAATGTTGTCTGTCTTACCTTTTCCTCTTCCCTCCTGTTCATCTTCCTGTCCTATCATCCTTCGTTTTTTTTTCGGCTAAAAAATAAATGGCCAAACCTTTGACGTTCTCCCACCATTAACGTACTTCTCTGCTATTTCAAAGCCCCCAAAGAAATTGTATCTGCGAGAGTCGAGTGATGTTTGGTTGTTGAAGAAGGTAAGCTTTGGGTTCATCTTTGTAGTTTATTTGGTACATTGTTTGTGGTTTTTTAAACTTCGATTCGCTCATAGTGTACATGGCTTCGTAGGTGAAGAAATTTATTGGGCGTCAATTGCTCAAGTCTAAACTTGCATGTAGCTATCTATGGGCCGACTTGCTTCTTATTTTTTTTTTCAACTTCATTTCATTGCCCACCAATACATTGACAGGACAAATTTGATTGTTAGTCTCACAGAAGTATCAACATTGTGTTTTGGCCTTGAATTTAGTTTGTCTTTCGTTTTGTGTTTTGTTCTTTAATTCCGATGAATTGGGATTTTCAGTAAAAGAAAAACTAGCAACTTGATCGCATGACTCAACTTAATTGACTGTTTTGCTAATTAGGTAGCCATATTGGCTCAGTTATATGATTGAATTGAGTGTAGTATTGTTCTCATATTTAAGCTTTGCCTGCTTGAGTTCCTTGCAAGCTAATTTGGATTGCAGTAGCGTATTTGGAGTTTTCATCGGCAAAATTCCGAGTTGTGATTAGATTTCTTTGATATCTTATGCGAGTTTATATGGGTCATACAACATTACTTTTATTTACTTGCTTATTGCTAGTGTTAATTTTGATTTTTTGTTATTGAGAAGTTTATGATGAACGAAACGTGCCTATGAATTAGCGAAATGGGTAGTCTTCATTAATCGAAATAATTCTAAGGTACTTGACAAGTACCGTATTATAAAACACTTCATATCTACCGTGGATTATATTAGAAGATCATCTGCTATGTTCATTAATTTTACCCAAATTCTACCGTGAGACGGTCTCATATGGTGAAACGTCTCATGCATTTCAAAAGTAACTATTAGTTTTGAAACCAACCTATTTCAAAAGTAACTGAATAATTGGTCTCATATGATGAGACTGTCTCACCTTAGAATTTCTAATTTTTTATTGAGTCATATTTCATAAATAATTTTGTAAATAACACAAAACTAGCGAGTGAAAACTAAGGCGAAACAATGAAGATGATATGTATTTTGGTGGTGAAGGAAGTCGACATTGAGAGTGATCGATAATAATGAAAATGATAAAGGTAATGAACAAAAGAATCAGAGAGCTCGAACATCAGGGAAAGAATGAGATAAGAGACCCTCGTGTTTTACCGGATCGCACGTGATTCCCAATGTTTCGCAATTTTGTACAATTTACCCCTAAGATTTGTATGTTTGCAGATTTTACCCAATTTTTTTAACGCCTAACCTAACGCTGTTAATTTACGTAACAAAATAAAATGATTACAAATTACAAAAATTATGGGCCGTCCATCCTAACTAGTCAATGGCCGATATTGATTTAAAAAAAAAAAAAATCTCCTACCTCTCTTCCTCCCCTTTCTAAGCACCCTTTATCTCTCCTCCATCCTCCTATAACACCGAACGGCCAACGATAGTCCCGACCATCCTCTCGTGGCCACCCGCCTCTACCTGGTGGGCGCTGGAAGCCAACGATCCCACCTCCACAACACATTCCCTGTTGCCCCATCCTTCCCTCTTCCTCAAGTTATTCGACTTCCACCCACCATCCTTCCCATCTCTTTACTCTTCTTTGCGTACGACAACCAACTATCACCATCGTATCGCATCACCATGACCACAAGAATGACATTGGATTGTTACGGCGTCATTAGCACGGTCATCGGATTTGAAAAGGAATTTCTTGGAAAGAGGAGGCGGAGGAGGGTGGTTGAGATGAGGTTTTTTGAGCGGTGCGTCAAGGTTAAGAGGAAGAAGGTGTAACACTAGGGAATTTGGAAAGTGGTTTATGAAATTTTGGTTTATCTGACATTGTAAAACTAAGACTCATATGATAAATTTATAATAGATTTCTACCATGCCCCTTTCGTGGCATGTGGGTGAAGTAAGGAGACGGGCACTGTGGGTTTCGATGATTTCTCATGCCTTTCGTGGAGAGGAAACGCAGTCGATGCAGATGAGGGACGTTCTTGTGGACGAAATAGTGAACCCGGTGTACATTCAGCTTTACGGTAGCTCAACAAGCAGATGCGATGCAATGAACCGCATAGGTTGGGACAATGAAGGACCCTGTGGCGAGCCAAATTGGATGCATGGAGGACCTGATTTACATGGCTTTGCTTCGCTACACAATTGGACTACTGTGGTATACCATTTTCATGTTCCAATTAATAGAATTTGCATAATAGGCTTTCGACTCTTCCTTGTGTTCGATACCTGCTTATCCTATCTTCTTAATACTTTTTAGCGGGAATTTGACAAGGAATAACGACTTTCTAGCCATCAGTGTACGAGTAAGATTACTACAGTTAAGAGTTTGGTTTCATCTTTCGCTTAATTGTTACCTAAGTTTTGTGTTTACTATGTCGTATGTTTATTTGAGAAATAAGATCATTTTATATATACTTTATATATTTAAAAGAGTTTTGAGTTATTTTGTTTGAGTTTATTATAGAATTTATTTAGACGTATCTTATTTACGAGAATGGAAGAGAAAATAAGTTTTGTATTTTTTTATAGAAAGATGGGGTTGACTCTTTACAGTCAGCCTGGGTACGAGGATTGTTATTTTAGGGAGACGTCCCTTATAGCTTTCGGAGGGATGACTTGATCACATTTCCTGCCTCTTGATCCTCCTTATTGGGGTTAGCCCTTTAAGGGGTGCGCGCACTCGGGACATTTGGCCTGTTACAGATACCTTTACCCCTGATTCGAGTTTTCGAGAAGAAATTATGTATTGTTATGTAATTAGTTTTCGAGTTTAATGTAACACTATTTCAGTTATTTTGTTTTAGATCATTGCGATTATGTTATTTCAAGTGATTTTGTGTGATTTTGTGCGGAATTCGTGAGATGTTTGTTGATGATCTAAATGTTCTATGTTTATTATAAGTGAGAATTATCGAATTACCTTGTTATATATATTTAGCTGCATTGGGTGCGTTTGAGTCGATCAGTAGTGAGGTTGATTGTATTGTACATATAGGTTGATTCGTGGAAACTGTTTATGGGTTGGTCATGTGGGTAAGTTGTAGTACGGTTGTAATTGCTAGGAGACTATAGTACATGCCTTAGTACTTTTGAGCAGAAGTATGTCAAGTCTGACTAGGTTTTGTAAAGGAACACTATAAGATTGGGGTTGTCGATTGTTCAAGCTTTCGAGCTTTTGGCTATGAGTTATGGCCAAGAGACTAAGGAAGATTAGAGAATTTATTTTGTACTCTAAGTTTAGCATGGTTCTCTGTATTTTTTATAGTATTATTTTTTTTTTCAAATGATTGATAGTATTATTTTGATATATCAGTTTGAGCTAATTAATTACTAAGAAAGAGCACAGGCTGATAAAGAGAAAAGGAAGAGATTAAGTCTGATACTGAGACTTGAGATAGAAGTATTTTCGATGATAGTGTGGTACTAACAAGAGATTGATATGAGTTTTGAGAAGGAATTCAGATTACGAGTATTACCAGATTAAGGTTTTGACTATGCGACTGAGGTTGTGGTTATTTGAAGGTGGTGAATTTTATATCGAGTAGGTTAGAGTGAAGTAAGTTATGAGAGTAAGCAGGCTAGCCTTGGGGAATGTTTTACACTTTTTATGTGTTTTCTTATGTGCCCCCGTATTATCCACATATATAAAACCATGACTAATATTATTATTCAGCTTATATTATTCGGTAGAGTAGTGTTGCTCAGCGAAATGCTGATGTTTCTCTTTCGGTATACCTTGTCATATGTGTAGGTCATTTGTTTTGAGTTTTGCTTGCAGGTTTGAGTCAGGAGTACAGCTGAAGAGTCAAGTTTAGTTTTTATCGCTTTCACATTTGTAATTTTACTTTATAAGAAATTTTTGTACAGTTGTATCTCCGGCTTTGTATATTAACTTGTAATATCTCTAAATTTTGGCGAGTTTTGTATAAAAAAAAAAAGAGTTCTAAATTAGCCAAAATTTTGGGGTGTTACAATTGTGGTAATACAAGTTAATGTACAAAGTCGCAGATACAGCTGTTGATCTAAAGGTTTTGAGTATTCCAAGGTTTTGAGTCTCCAATCAAAATTAATCTAAAGCCAAGTTGCAAGTTTGGGCCTGTCTTTGATTGCATACGAAGGCTTAGATGTTATAAATGGGTCAGATTTAGAAGAGGATGGCAGAGGGCAACCCCAGGATGAAGTTGACAAGCATCTTAATGTAGAAATCCCTCATTTAATTTTTCTGGTAGTTTTTGAACACTGATGAATGTTTAGACTTGCTTAGATATGTGGAAAAGATTTTTGAATACAACGCTTATGATGGTGTTCAGATGTTTGGGGTATCTATTTAGAAACTAAAAGGGTATGATTAGTCTTCACGATCTACTTGTGCCTAGTATTTTTTTCCGGTTATTCAATTGCATACATATTCGTTTATTAATTATAGCATATGTTCCAATAAAAACTTATTTCATAACTAAGAGTTCCATAAAAATATTCATTAGACAATATGTTCAAATGGTAAATATAAATATTTTTAAAAACCAATTTCACATATCCTTACCTTTCCATAATGAAATATGAATATATGTTGTACTCAAAGACAAACACATATAAATTATAGATTGGATAAAATTAGTTAATAATATTACTCGCATGTGGATGCAACAAAACCAATTGTTTCATGGTGAACATCAAACTCCCATAAGTAGTTTTGTTGCAAGATATTTCCAATTATGTTGACACCACCAGGAGCTTGGAGAAAACCTATACATTTTACATTAGGTGCATCATCGATGATGTAACTCTTCACATGAGGCTTAAATCGTGCTCCATCTCTAAAGTGTATCTCCAATCTTGGAACCTTGAACTTACTAAACATTGTTGAATTATAAGCAAAACAATACTCAAAATCAGTCGTCCCATCCCCTTTCCAATCTGGTAGCTTGGGATAATCCTTTTCTAGTGTTGAAATAAGAACATCCACGACAGCTCGATAAGCGGGTTCCAACAGATATGTGGCGGATGTACCTATAAGTGTTATTAAAAAATTAATAAAAAGTTAAAATTACTCCAACATTATAAGATTAGAAAGTAAAAACTTAATTACTAGTTCGAAAATTTTTTGGGGACTCAATATTACCGGAATCGAGTATTGTGCCTCCAAATTCTTCAGTTGTGTCCCACACCACAGGATCTACGTCAAGCATATCTGGACCAATGGAAATCCCTTTTATGTAAACCCAGTAGAAGGCAGAATATTCGCTTACATGCAACGTAGTGTAGCGCATGTATTCCTCTGTAGGACATTTTTCCCTCTGATCTCCAAAGATAAGATAGTTAGTAACGTTGTGAGGACTTAAGTGATCCACTAGACAATACGAAAAGGTTCCCCCAAAGTTTTTCACTGCATGAATTGCGAAAGAGTAAGGGTGCATTCCAAGCCCTAGAACGCCATCAGCCTCATTCATGTTTGCCTTGCCGTTGATAGACTCCGAGCATCCAATTAACATGTTTTTCAAAGTAACCGTTGTTCCAGTTGTCGTTGGCAAGGTTATAAAGTCCTTTGCAAACTTCCCGTATGTAGATACACCCTCATCTCCATAACTTATCAAATAAAGTTAAATAAAAAATTAATAAAAAATTTGTTTTCAATTGGATATTTTAAAATAAAATAAGAAAAGTCATGATAAATAAATGTATCTCATTGATGGATGACATTTTTAAGCATGACTTATCAATAGAACAAGTTATCTTCCTAATTAATACGGAGTATGTTGGCGTTTGATTACAAGTTAACAAAGAATATTACCACAAAGAAGGTTTTTTTTTTCTTTCTTTCTTTGGTGATATGTGCTTTATTCTTTAATCACACATATATGTCAAGAAAAATAGACTACAAGTCTTAACGTTTAGAGAATCATATGTGACTCTAGATTATCCCTTTGAAAATCAAAATTATAATTTTGTACCTAGTGAAAGAGTAAGCATAATACACATAGTTTCAGTTTCAAGTTGCATATTAAATAAAGAATTAAACATTTAAAATAGCATGTGCTATTATTAACAAACATCTCAAAATAAAGTAAGTTGTGTATGAAGTTAAAATTTGCATATTTTATTTGGAAGAATAATTGAAAATTTATTTTTAAAAGTTATTGCCTTGAACATGTCAAAAGCATGTTGTGCTTACACATATCTATGCACTCATACAAAAATACGATTGAAATTATTTTGTGTAAATTGTTAGAACAGTACATGTTAGTATAATCATACTTTTTAAAAAAAATTTGTAGTAAAAACTCTATTGTACTTTAAAGAAAAACATACCTATAATTATAAAAACATGGTGAATCAATAGTAGGGCAGACATCGACTGATCTTAACATTTTAAAATCTTCTTGACACAAAGCATTTCCACATGAAAAAGTCTCAAACGTGGATGATTGACTAGCGTTAAATACTCGTTTGTTTGAGAAAACATTTTTTTCACCAGTTTTACACTTCACCCATGTAAGATCACTTCCTGTATCAGCAACCATGCGAAGGCTTTTGGGTGGAGTTCCAATCTCAATGTCAACAACATATTGGCCCATTTGATATTCTGCTGCAGCGTACATTGGTAATTTAATAGAGCCTTCAATTGTGCTTTTTAGTGGTCCTTGTCTCTCTTCTAAAGGGACATCATCTTCATCCTCCATTAAATTTCTTGATGGCTTAATGTTATTTGATAATGTCCTTCTCCACTTTGCTCTCTCCTTCATTCCTTTGTGTCTCACATTGTCCTTTCTAATAAGCTCCTTATGCCGAGATGATGAAGAATGACCCAGTACGGATAGATCATCGTCCAAAATCAAAGTTATAAAACATATGAGGATGAAAAATACCTTTGTCATGTTGAAATAATCTGAAAACCTTTTTGACGCAGTAATGAGTTCCTCTGTAGCTAACTCTCGCTAAAATTAATACTTTGGGTAAACATTATAGTTTACTAGATATATCAAAACTGTGTTATATGAAATTTTCATTGAAATAAAGAGTTGAGGATATTAAGGTAATAAGAAAACACTAATTCAAAATTTCTACCAAAAGAAAATAGGTCACTGCATTCTACAAATTTAATTATGCCATCAAATTTTTTGTTTTATTTTCTCTCTCTCGCATCACCTAGTCGGATAATGGTAGTTTGGGTTAATGCAAATTGCACAAGGATAGGCGAGGTTTGGGTAAATAATATTGGTGGTATGAAAATAGGTCAGGCCTAAATATAGGAAAACAATTTTGTTAATTCGATAAACAAATGGCACTCTAGTCGGTTAGAATGATAAAGATCTATTTATAGGAACTTAGTGTTTTATGAAAATATTCTTTATTTAGTTAATGATAAATTGTTATGTTCTTTACTTTTTATAGATTAATTTAGAGGAACAAAATCGTTTATTTGTGTGCTTCCCCAAAATTATTTCCAGCCATATCAACATCATGTTATAAACCAAATCATCATATTGGTCACTTGATCAAGCTATATTCTGCTATTATGCCCCCTTTTTCAAAGCATACTAGCACGTTGTTCTTCTCACACATAACCTACACAACAAGCATATACTACAACAAATTACCACTTGTGTCACGCTTAAAGTTGTGGCACAAGTGCGAAATTCCCGTGGCTAAACTATCTTGCAACGAGAATTTTTTGTGGAAGCTCCCGTGGCACAAGTGGCCGTGGCTAGGAAGTTGCCACGGGAAAAACTATAAGGTGACATAAAATAAGCTTTTTGCCACGCACTTTAGCCACAAGAGGAATCGTGGCAAGTATCATTTTCCCGTGGCTAACACCTTTACTAGCCACAAGCAAAATTGTGGCAGGGTTGTGGCTATCACCTTTACCCAATATAGAGGTACCCGTGGCAGTAAGTATATATTCTCGTGGCTATCATCTTTATTCATCTAAAATAGTGAATTTTGGCAATATTATGATACACTAAAAGCAATAAATATAATCACAATGTAGAGAATGATAGAAAATGAAATTTATTAGCATAAATGAAATGTTATTGCAAAATAAATAATTCTACATTACACCGGAGAACACTATTGTTTTGACTATCTCAACCTCTAGTAGCTTCAATGTTCCTTTCTCAATGAGTACCTATATGAGAAATCTCACAAACCAAGATCAACCAAAACAAAAGGTCGAGAAAAAAAAGAGACCGCTAATTCTTATAACAGAAAAGCAACGAGAAAGTCATACCTCATTAGCTTGCATATCCCTTTAGACAAAATGATTGGCATGTCGCTCTATGGCTTGAATTCCACTAAGAATCCATCAAGTGAAGCAAATTCTGTCACCAAATTTGATGAATAAATTTAAGCATAATCATGACAAAATTTGAGTAATAAGTAAGGTTTAAACCACTATGAAAAGGTTTAACAATTCTAAATGACAAGGCATTACTAAGTTCAACTTAGCAATCAGTTTTCAACTATAGTTATCTTCTTGCATAAGTTTTAACTTTCAGATGCCATAACTTTCAACTCCATAACTTGTACCAAGCCCATTACACACCAAAACGTAGTACAGAAGTTAGCTATCAGCCTGTTGGAGCCGAACGATGTCGAGCTCCAAGAGGGGGTCCTCAATCATCTCGTCCTTATACCTGCAAGGAGAAACTCCGAGCCCCGAGCCGTAGCCCGGGGCGGAGCCTCCGACGCCCAAGTCA
>JBBYHQ010301084.1:0-19393 GCA_038382645.1 Spergularia azorica | reverse complement strand
TTCTCCACAAAAAAAATTTAATAAGGTGGTTCCCCAAAAAATGTTGAAAGTTGAAGGTGGTTCCCCACAAATTTTCCCCAAACAGAGATTTCTAATTGAAAAAACGTATTATTACTTTCCAAAATTTCTATGACAATGTTTATATAGTAATTGAAATTTTCAATTAACGTCAACAATTAAGTTTCTGTTGGCGGTCTCACCTAAAATTATCAGAGTATAGAAATATGGTCTACAATTCAGTCGATATCTGTATTGAGTGTAGTAAAATAAATTTAATAGATAGTAATTAATTTGGTTGTGCGGAAAATTTTTAAAATTTGTAGTACTAGTATATTTATGTAACTGACAGTAAATCAAAGTTGTTATTAATCTATCAATGGAAACAAAATATTATTTGATTTGTTTCCAAAATTATAATCCTTTAATTGTCTCCCTTTCCTTACTAATTATTTCCAAATTTGTACCAAAAAAAAAATTTACAGTACATTTCATTTTATTTACCACAAACTCAATATAGACAATTTCTAATTTGTCTACATATAGACTCCTAGTATTTTTCATCTTCAAAATTTTCGTATATTGGAGGTAAGAGGGGATTAGATATATGCAAGTTTCACCTATATGATCAAAACATAGAGATGTCGTTTAAAGACGATCCATAATTCAAAATTGCATTGAGAATTGCACTGCACCGACCGACTTATACAACAAGAACTGTAGACCTTTACGGCAAGTCGATTTGATTGATTCCAAAGCGAATAATGCGGAAAAAGGGGCGGAAACTGATAAGAAATCATGAGTTCCGGAGGTTAACATTAGAAACTTGGCTATTAGTTTTGCCGGAAAGTTAGTTATGCGAGTGTCACGACTCACGGTATATTATATAAGGAGTGTTTCACAAAACATGCGATTTATAAGTGTTTAAAAAAAAAAAAAAAAAAACCATCCAAGACTAAGACTAAAGGTAAAATAACAAGACTTACGTTGAGTATATGACCTATATATACTCGTTGAGTATATGACCTATTTCCGATTTCATTCATAAATAACTATGTTTGACCACTTGTAATAATAAGGACGAACGTTGAAATCCACTAGTGCATGACCAGCATCAACGAACCAATACCTTTTTGCCACGAAGGATAGTGACATGGCAGCAGCCAATAAGAAGCTGCCAATTTCATCATTTCAAATGGAGGCGCATATGACTTTGTTGCAACAGTTGTTACGTACCAAACCTTAAACATACATAATCCGACATTATTAATAATAACAAAACCTTGAATTATCTTAGTTGTGATTCTTGTTCCCCAAGTTATTTTCTCAGAGAGATAGATAGATTCAAAGATATGTAGAAAGGTGCCAAGGAATCAATCTGCTCGATTCCTCTGCGAAACAGAGCTACTCAAATCGTCGCCTTAGGTAAGTCTCATTATCTTCCGAGCTAATGTCAACTAGTTTAACAGGTAAAGTTTCGAGTATCATGTATCATGCTTGTATGTAACGTTTATTCCCTTGAATAAAAAAAAAAGTGTTTCCTTAGGATTGAATTAACTTTTAGGATTGTATATTTGTATGTACTATGAATCTTTTTTTTTTTGGTTACAAGACGAGAACACAAGACTAATTAATAACTAATAGATCCTCCCACGGAGGAACGAGTTTTTCATTCTCGTCAAAATAAAGTGAGGCACCTTCTACATCATGAAGATCCACCTCCACTGGCATGTAGTTCTTCCTAGTATCTTGTTGAAGGAGGAGCCTCGCCTTCGAGGCCAAGTGGTCGGCTACTAGATTCCACGATCGTTGTATGTGATGGACACGCACATGCATGGTCCTTGCTAGCTCCCTGCATTTTAAATACAAATTGCTCAATCTATGAATCTATAATTTGTTACTTTCTTACTCTTGCTTCGTATTAGCCAATTAGGGGCGGAGAGAGTAGATGGAGGAGTCAGACCCTAGCATGCATAGAGTCAATCTAAAGTAGGATTGTTTTACACGAATTTTGCGCATTGGCCCTTTCACCAATTAATTGTGATGTGTATATGTAGGTCTAATACTGTCAACAGCCTTAATGATATGGAATTCGCTTGTATTGCTAAGCGGAAGCGAATCATCTGTAGTTGTTGTTCTTACTGGCAGCATGGAACCTGGTTTTAGAAAGGTTTGCTATTTTTCTCTGTAATGTTGAATGTCCTGTTCTTTAAGTTCCTGATATTCGTAAAAAAATCGGATTATTTCAGTGATTTTGGAACGGAAATTTTGATTTGCAGGGTGACATATTGTTCTTGAATTTGAAGAAAACTCCATTTCATGCAGGAGAGATTGTTGTATTCAAAATTGAGGTTTGTGCTCCACATTGCTCAGCAATCTGCCTGTCTAACCAAATAAAAAAAATCTTGGATTGTTACACAAGATTTAATCTTTATGCGCATTTTTGGATTGATTGGTCTGCAAATAGGAAATGTAATCAATACAAATAATTCATGTGATCGCGGTATACTACAACTGTAAACTGTTGTTGGATCAGGTAGTAAGATATCAGGTAGTAAAACTTGTCATGTCACGGAAACAATGATTATAGGATCATTGTTTTTGAGCTATTGATTTCACCTTGTAGCAAGCTGAAAGGCGGTATTTTTCTGCTCCTATTCAAAGCTGTGATCAAGGGTTTAATTGGAGACAGCTGAGGCTCTGACCTCTCAGATTACTTATTTCAAAAGATTCATTCTAATTTCGCCTGCAAGCTGTATGCGAACATATGAACATATACATTCTAATCTCTTCTGCAATCTGTATGCAAAGTTGCAAACACATCTTGATACTTTGATAGTTGAATGTAGATGTTCTTGACTGATGCCAAATAAACTTTCAAGGCAATGCAAATATGCAATGTTCCTGTAAACTCTCTTTTTTTTTTTTTTGGGTGTGTGTGTGTTAATATAACACAGATGCTCAAACTAAACTTTCTATCTACTTCATGAATCAGGGGCAGGAGATTCCTATTGTTCATTGAGTAATAAAGGTGAAGGGTTTAGCGTTTTTGTACACGTTTCTAGCTTATGTTATGGATTAGTTCTTATAGCATTTGACCTCAGAAGTCCTATAGATCGAGTGGCTCAGATTAGTGGTACAGGAATCACATTATTACCTCATTGAACAAAGAGATTTATGATCATGTGATTGTTCTGTATATAAAGAAGGCTAGTTTAGCTATGGACGTAGTCTCCGACTCTGGGGCAATGACATACCTGTTATAAGTCTGATGATCATCTGTATAAGTTTCCAACAAGTTTCACTGTTTTATCCCTTCACTGCTCTGATCTTCTTACAGGTCCACAGGCGGCGCAATTCAAATGAAGTTAATCTGTTAACCAAAGGTGATTTACTGATTTTGCCATGTCAAAGTAACATGTTTGCACTGAAGGCTTTGCACATTACACACTGTGAAATACGAGCCTGAACATAATCCAAGAACAAACATAAAGTTGGATGATGCGACTTCCTATTCAGTCAACTTATAAATTCAGATCAGAATAATGCTCTCTCAATGCAAGATCATTCAGATCATGTCGTAAATTTAACAGTGACACATACACATTCTCGTCTGCAGTTCTTTCCTACTTTCACATCCTGATTTGTGAATTGTGCTTGTGCTATGCAGGGGATAATAACGTTTGGGATGACAGTTATGGGATCTACGCCGAAGGCCAGTTGTGGCTCGAGAATAATCATGTAATAGGAAGAGTGAAAGGGTAAGGACACCGATAATTCAAGTTCTGATACCTTGCTTTCCAAATTATATTGTCTTATTTAGCCAGTCTGTTCATCTCATGAATCTCTGTGAAGTGTTCTGCTTTCACTAATAATGATGGTAAATTCACTCAGTATAAATTCTTGACGCAAAATCATTTTCAGCAAAAAAAAAATTCCATTATTTCATTGTTAGAGTGATCATGATCAATGCTTCTTAGGGGGGCAGTTCATCATTAAGCATCAGATTGTTGGCTCGTACGAAGATGCAACATTTTCTTGGCTTATTACTCATAAGTACACATCTGATCTCATGTGTTTGGTTTGGGAACATTTGTCCATGATAAGCTAATTTTCTCTACGTATCTTCATTGAAAACAGGTACTTGCCATATGTTGGTTATGCAACTATCATCATGACAGAACAACCTCTAATTAAGGTTAGTTGCGCTCTCTGAATTATGCTTTCCATGCAATCTGATACTTAAGCATGTTTGGCCAAGCTCCAACTTCTCCACAACTACTTCTCATAAACAGTTTCTGAGAAACAGTTTCAAGAGGAGGAGCTCCAAATTGGAGCTTCTACTTCTGAGGAACAAATTTACACTAAAAGTGCTTCTTAGAATTCAGAAATAGTTTCTCAGTTTTGTGTGTTTGGCCAGTTTCCAGCTTCTAGGACCCAGAAACAGTACAGAAACACTTTAGGAGCTTGGCCAAACACACTCTTAACTAAAACTCGAATACATAGTTAACTCGGTTTTACGTTCTTGATATAATGCGTGAAATTGTGAAATAATATCATAGATGAAGTCTAGGCCTGCTTAGTATTCCGAAATGTACAATTCACTAAGTTTTGTTTATATCTTTCTGATTTTGCAGTATCTGCTGGTTGGCGGACTCAGCTTGCTGGCCATTACCTCTAGCTAGTTGTCTAGCTAGTTCTGTGGGATACTTTATTAGAAGCTCATTGTAATCCTTGTACAAATTATACAGTATGTGTGGATCAATGCAACACTCATTAAAGAGAACTTGGACACGCTTCGTGATAGTATTTGCTCAAAATCCCTATGATTGATATATGAAAATTTTGCGTAGAAACCACCTAATTAGTTCGTCTATTTTTTTGGAGCCACTTAATAGAATTTCTTTTTTTAAGGAACCACCTAAATATGAAATAGAACCTAACTACGGAGTAACTTTTCTTTGAGAGCAGCTTTTGTTTTTTTTTTTTTTTTCCTGATAAGTTCGAGCAGCTTTCTTGTGATCAATGTTTCCGATAGTGCGGCCGCGGCAAACTTCAAGAGCTTTCTTTTTCTTTTTCTTTTTCTTCTTTTCTCTCTCCTTGTTTCCTCCGTCCTCTACTGTTTCTCAAGCCGGGGATGACCAAATCTTGGTCATTTTCGGCTTGATTTCGTTCGTTTTAATGCTTTTTAGTGGTAGTTTTCTTCTACGATGCTGTTTGATAAATAAGTTCTCTCCTTCATGGAGTTTTTCTATCCCTTCTAGGGGATCTTTTGCTTCTCCATTTGTGAGATGTTGTGGGTTGGTAGATCTATTGTACTTCACTTATGTGTTGCTGAGATCTTTCATCTTTCATGTTGTTAGACGGAGGAATCGCTTTTCAATTACTTTGCCTGCGACGATCGACATGCTACTGCGTTTTCGCCCTCAAGCCAACGGATTTGATCAACTTCATCTCCATCAAAACTGTCCAAGATCGACTACCCTCGTGCAAGGATGGATTATTCACCAGCTATATCTTAGAGGGCATCCGGAACTGTTGCACCTAGTCCCTTATGATCTTCAGTTTTATGGTGTTGAATCTTGTTCAACTTTGTTACACTTGTTTGGTGAATTTGTAAGTTTCCGTTGTAGATGTCGTATGCCTTTTTATATATAAACAAGTTCCTCTTTCTCTCAAAAAAAAAAAAAAAAGAAAGAAGCTCCTGCTCTTTCGTGTTAATGGTTATGCAGAGAGAATAGTATGTTGGACTTTGTTGGGGTGGTAATTAACCCAAGTCCCACATTGATGTGTTTGGCCTGAAGTGTTTATGGATTGTTATGCGTCCTAAAAATTGAGAATTGGGCAAACACTCAAACATGAGAAATTGTCTGTCTGTCTCTGGTTTCTAAGAAGTACTTATAGTGTAAATTTGTTCCTCAGAAGTAGAAACTCCAATTTAAAGCTCCTCCTCCAGAAACTGTTTCTAAAGAAGGTGTAGCTTGGTCAAACAGGCCCTAATTCATTGGTTTACAAGAGACTACCTTCGCTCATTAGTATGAGGCTTTGAGTAAGACTGGCCCACTTGCCAAAAACCGGTGGTATGGCAATCAATAGTATAACAGGGGTGGTGTTTTAGGTGGTGGATAGGTGGATCGGGTGGGAGGGAGAGGAGAGAGAATATGATTTATTTTTTTAAATTGAGTTAATGCCACGTAGACACTTTGGAAAGCCACATAGGATTACTTGCACAGAAAATGATATGAAACTCACAATTGCGCCGAATTACTTGCATTCATCACACCAACCAAAGTTGAAGTTTACTTTTTTTTTTTGAGAGAAAGATATCGTTCAATCATTAATAAAAGGCATACGGCATGTACAAGATATACTGATGATTTCATCATACAAATCTGACAAACTTACATAAAACTCAAATTCTTGAGAACTACGATAACAAAGGTGGTACATCACTTCCGTATACCCTCTATGAAATCGCTGAACAGAGCAGCCTTGAACGAGGGGGTCTTGCAATCTTGAGTAGTTTCGAGAAAGATGAGATCTATCACATCTATCGATTTGGAGGCGAAAAATCAGCAACAAGTACACAACCGCATACATATCCATTTTAGAGCATATCTTCCACCTGCAAAGAGAGCAAACTCCTCCGAAAGGAGAGACAAAAGGACCCAATAATGGGAGAGAAACCTCTCATGAGGAGAAAGCTTATTTATAAAACAGACCGAGAGCATGGAAATCTTACAAACGCAATATATACGGAAGAAAACGGAACAAATCAGGCCGGAAATGACCATGAAATGGCCATTCCCAGCCTGAGAAGAAGATGCAGGGAGGTTCAGGAGTTTAGGCGGAGGTTTTGAGGAAAGAAGAGAGAGAAAAAAAGAAAAAGTTACTTAAAGGGCAATGGTTTACTTCTCCAAACAAATACAGTATCTAAAACGGTTCCAAAGTAATAACCATTGGAAATGAAAATGGTCTCACACACAACAAAACAACCGAAAAGCTAGTGCGGCGTGTTAGCATAATTGCTAGCCATGAGCCCAGAAAGCACCGTTACATATAAACAACGTGGACTATATTACGTGGCTTCATGCAATCATGCACGACGAATATATATATATATGTCATCATGCAACATTTTGCACCGCTTCAATTTCTCATTTTCTTGTCAAAGAACGAAGATCGCAAAGAGAAAAAAGAACCCATAATATTCACAATCAAGATCATGAATTTGAGGAGTCTAGCTATGCAATATATACGTTATGGTACTGTAAGTAAATTAGACGTAATTTTTTTTTTTCGTTCAAGTAATTTTCTTGCACAACCAATTTTACCGTGAACTAATTGGTCGCAAAAGGCCAATTACCGATTGAATTGCGACCAAGATGATGCGGTCGCAAACCACCAAGTTGCATTGGTTGTTTATTAGTCGCAAAATAGCGACCAAAAGGTTGCTTCAATTTCTTGTTGTGGTGACATGCATGCATGTTCATTTCAATTATTTCATCATCCTCAATGTTAGGGACTCGGGTCGGTCGGCATCATGAATACTAGTTCATGGGGAGAAACTACAATATGCAGCGGAATTTATGTTTCATAGGAAACGTTTCGGGTTTCTCGTTTCTCGTTTCTCAATCGTACATGTTTCTCATTGATTTCATTAATATTATATCATATTTATACAATATTCCTAAATACAATTTACCATATATGTACTTAGTACATATTCACAATATTCCGATATATACGATATTACCATATAGTAATATTCCGTTATGGTAATATTCTGACCATATTACTCCATATTATCTCGTAATATCGTCATCGTCACCTTCCGTTTATCCTATTACTCAACCTTCGTATTTCAACGTTAAGAGTTCCATGTTAGTGCTTCAATGCATAGTGAGACGATCTCAAAAAAGTCGGTGTGAGATCCTTCTAGTCACTTGGTCAATACAGTATATAGTTATATACGGAGTACTATAGAATGTTTATTTTGATTTTCATGACTTTAATTTTGTATATAAGACAAATTATTTAATTTTGAGCTTTATTTGAAGGGATTATTATCTCGTCGGCGTATTTCGCATGGAAGGTGGTCGTAATAATAGCTGGATGTGAACCCCCTCTCGCCATTGTGTTCCATGGAAGTATGGGACCTGCTTTTAGAAAGGTTAGCCACCTTCATACTTAATTTGATGCATAATTAAAATTAAATAAAAAACCCCTTTATTATTCAGCTGAAAAAAAAAAAAAAAAGTTAAATCAAGGTTTTTTAATAGTAGTCGTAATTGTTACATTTGAGCATGACTTGTGCCTTGACACGAGGTCAAAAACAAATATACGGAGTAGGTTTAATTTACACTTAAGAAAGAAGGCGACGATGATTTTGTCAATGCATTTCATACCTTCCAAGGCAAGGTAAATATGTCCATTATATGGATTAGATTTAATGAACCGACCTTGACCGTAGTATCTTCTGACTTGGCAAAATCAATCGCCCTTTAATTTTACGTGTCAGAGGTGAATCTTGGGTTTCGAATTCCAGTTTGCCAAGACAATGACGGAAATGACGGAATTCTGAGATTAATAATTTATGTGGAGTTACTATCAAGGTAAAAGAAGTTTAGAGCCGTGATTGGGTTAGCGGTTGCAACAACACCTTGCAACTATCTGCATTCCCCTTGTTTACTTTCTTTGTTTTTTACAGGGACTGCTCTTGTTCACTGTTACATACTGTCCAATTTCGACGTAACCCGAAATGGTTACATGTGTGATGTGTTTATATTGTAGAGTGTATGTCTTACAAAATTACCACCTGTGAACATTTTGCTTTGATTTGTTCACTTCTTTATTTATAGGGGGATGTTTTATGGCTGCAAAAGAATAAAGCTCCAATTGAAATTGGAGAAATTGTGGTGTTCAAAGTTAATGTCAGTTTTTCCCAGTTTATATCTTACGCCTTTAGCATTGATTATTCGACGTTGCAGAATTATTTATTACTGTAGTTCTTTCTTTTTCTTTGTTTCGTACGTTTCGGATTTTCTAGGAGCAAAGTCCGCCAGTTGTTCACAGAGTAATTGAGGTGAATTTATCACATTCCATTTTATTTTCAGTTCATTGTGCTTTTACATTAGCTTGATCTATATATATATGTTCGTATTGAACCTTGGTAGTTGCCTAGTTAGTCTGAGTCGCTTGCGTTGTTTGATTCGTTTACATTGATTTTCCTGGTGGATTCTGTTAAAGAGTCAACTCAACCAAAAGTCTAGACTGATGGTTGAGGCCTAATAATTGGTAATATCTTAACAGAGTCTAGTGTTTTGATTTGTACCGGTGCAGGTCCACCTACGGCGAGAGACAGGTGAACTCTCATTACTGACTAAAGGTGATTAACTAAAGTGTTTGGAAATCTTGATTCACTACCGATAATGATATACGGTGGTGGACTAGGGAAAATCATGAACAAACCAAATACACCAATCAATATATACCAGTGTACCATCAAGATTCAAAATCAATTCCATGGTCCGAGATTTTCTTAAGAAAAAAAAAAATCTTACGATCGTACTGGACTTAATTTTGATAATTTAAATATTTACATTTGGTTATTGTAGGGGACAACAATCCTGAAGACGATAGAGGTGACCCATACACTGATGGTCAAGTATGGATTACTGATGAGCATGTATATGGCAGGGTGAGATGGTAATGTCATATATTCACCTGACTCTTTGTTGTTGAGGGAGTAATCGTCTAATCACGAAAGAAGAAATCGGGCAATGTTTTTTTTATTGTTATGTGTTTAGCCTAAAATGAGGTGCAAAATGCAACCGTGTATAAATCAATACGATCAATGATTAATAGGATGGTGGATTATTTTACTATGGAAAGTTTATTTTGCTTGTAAGAAAGTTTCATATATTTTTGCCTATTTCATGAAGCAGGTATTTTCCATATGCTGGTAGGGCGGTCATTTTAGCAACTATGAAGCCTTTAATCAAGGTCAGTTTGCAGTCTGTTTTTTGGTTGAAATTCGAAAAAAAAATGCCTGGGAAGGTATGGTCCATTGGTCATGTTCTTTACTACAGTCGAAAATCTAAATTATTGGGTGAAGTTGTGGGTTGATAATTGAGAGACTGCTCATGTGTTGGAAATGTAGTGTAAAACTATGGTATGATGAAGCTGAAAGTTCAGTAGGTTGGTCGGATATTTACCTATGACAGTATAACTTCCTAGTTGCTACTGGGTAGAACCCCATTGCAATACATTTATGCACCTGGTACGCGGAGTTTTGACTCCATGCGCCCATGGCCAGTGCAGTAGGGGGTCTTGCAATTGGGTCGAACTTTGTATGACAAACTGTGTTTTTGTGCAGTATCCACTATTTGGAGCGCTAGGCGTGTATCTACTTACACCAAAGAGAACTTAACAATGGAAACAAGGAACCAGCTTATAGGGGGCATGAGGCTGCTTACATAAACCGTACAACTCCTTATACTTGGTCGTTAGTGAAATAATGGTGTATCATATGGCATGGCATGTGGTTATGAATATTGCATAACAATTAAAGCTGTACCGAAAACTATGGAGTTGTTACAAATATTGCATAATCATATGACCTTGGGAGGCAACCTTTATAGCCAACTGGGCCAGGTATGAGAGAGCAGTGCAAAGCCAAACAAGAGGATTTTTCAGAATTTACAAGAGTGCTCAGTCGCTTAGACGAACTTAAGATGACGCGGTTCTAAGGGTCAGGGAGTCGGGAGCTTACAATTCAATTTAGATTTGAAATCCCAAAAAAAATTGGACTTAAGCGAAAATATGTCAACTCTTTAGCTGAAGAAACATACATATTCACAAGCGCTGAAGCGCACTCTGGCAACTTTATTTAGAATCAGTCTGGGATGTAAAATTCGCCACAGCAGTGAACAGGAAGCTCATATCGGTACACTAGACCAGCTCCTTTCTCATCGACTCTATACGATTGTACTTTGGACATCCTGCTAAGAATACCACCACAGTTTAGTCTATACAGGATATCAGGTGCCACTCTATACTAATGTCATAAAAGGAACACCCAGCCAAAAAAAAATGTCATACAAGGAAGAAAAATGGGATGTTGCAGCAAGTTGATTGTAATGTTCACGCAATTCGCAGGTACTGTCCAGATAACTATATGAAAAGCAGGGACACTGCGCTCTATCACCCTAAAATGGTCCGGATACGTAAAGAAGAAACAGCGAAACCGTACCCCCAGAAAACTCCAGACCTAACAGATCACTAGGTACAGATGCATCTCCATAACTAGAGACTCACATTATACAAAGAGTTCATAGCTTGAGCATACCAATCAAAAATATTATAGACGCTAATAGAGAAGTCATAGCTAATCCAAAAGACATTGCCAAGCAGGAAATTTGCACACAGTTGCTTATCAAACCATGCTTTAGTCCAACAAACAGAGCAGCCTGCAATGAGTTCACTTCAAGCCCTAAAATTTGCTTTGACTGACTCTTCATGGCTCTACTAGCCCTTCAAAAGGTATATCAAAGAAGTAATCGCCAATGTACGCTCTGGTTTAGAACTCTCGTCATGGACTTCAGTACCCTATCCACAGGATCATATACTCAATGAACTTGCTGCTTACAAAACTAAATAGCATAATCAAAGGAATGAACTCCAAGAAGAATCGATAGCATTTGCACTAATGGAGTTTGGACCAGTCACAATGGAGGTTCTAACAGGTATAGTATGTCACAGACGGTTTTACAACTCTCACCCCACTTGTGTTAATCTTATCAGTAGAATGTTTAGGGTAATCTTGAAGGAACTAAAAAGATGTCCAATAACCAAAGAGAAGCTGTCCGAGGAATAAAACAGATAAATTATTCAGAAATTCAAGCCCCTAGCATTTTAAGCTGAACCAGATAAAGTTTCAGGTTTAGAACACAGCAGCATATGCAAAAATAAATAAAGCTACTACTTTATCACACATGCATGGAATGAATTATTGAAGCTGGTGAAGCAAACACTAGTGCACATAAGAATCACTAACATGGACAAAGCAGATACAAAACACGTGATATCTAATATCTGGGATCTAGCAAGCAGACAGGTATGCTACAATGTACCTGATATCGAAGCAACTGATAAGAAGCGTATCCACAGTTTGGAACTTAACATAGCTAAACTATGCAAACGAGGACTGAACAAAGCAGGCAAAATAGATAACGTCTCAAACTTCATGCCCAAAGAGCCAGCAACGCTTACTCCCACACACATACAAAGAGGTCAGCAGTCATGGAAAGTGGTTAACACAAGTGGGACACAGGTAACACTGCTAGCTCCAAGTATACGACTCAGCCTATCAAATTTAAGACAATATCTAAAACGATATCATCATAACTGTTTTAGGCCCTCTGGATTATGAAGTCTAGCCAAGAATCCCCAAATCTAAGCATTTCCAAGAGTCCCATTATGCCATTAACAGGGAAAAAAAAAGATTCAAACACCATCTTCCCCCGCCCACAACTCTTGTAAACACACGTATGTATCTTTGGAACCATAATTTGAAGCTCATGAAGTACAGGTGCACAAACAATCAAGACAATTATTGAAATATTGGTTTCCATTTAGCACACATCACCTCCTCCAAAGTCCAGCAGTACCAAACAATTCCCATGAATACAATGTCCTAGAGCACACACATTCCAAACTTAAGGGTCCGCTGACGAGTAGGAAAGACCATCAAAACACACACCGAAAAAAACTACAGCAAATCAGACAATAATAACTGTCTGACAAACATCACATGATGTCAGCAAAATACTAAGAGACCCAGAAATTCAGCATAGAATATAGCAGCATTTGCAAAAAGACTATACAGTATATACCATTCCAAATTCAATAATAACCGTCAGACAAACATCACCCAATGTCAGCAAAATAAGACCCAGATGTTCAGCCTACAACATAGCAGCGTTTGCAAAAAGACTAAATAAGTGAATAGTATATACTATTCTAATTTTGTAAGTCCTTGATGTTGATGTAAGGTTGAGAAACGACAGTAGGTCAAAGGTATGGACTAAAACAGGGAACAAGCAAATACAGAAAGCACTAATATTTACCAATTTCTACAATCTAAATAGACAGAGATTCTAGAGTTTGCAACTCACACAGATAAAAATATGAGCAATTTGCAACCAAAAAAGTTCAAAAGACAAGCTTAGAATGAGCGAGAAAGGTGAAATGAACGTACAACCCAGCAGACGACCAACGCTCGGTCACGCGAACACAGATGGTATGAAGACAAATATAAAAAGAACGTGTGAACATAAGTAGATTAAATTTTGATTAATAGATTTAATACAACCCAAATTCCTTGGAGATTCCATTGAAACCTTCAGTCATACTTGGGGCATGCTTGGTGGGAGTAATCATTAGGGGGGTGATAGGAGCTAAAACAAGGGGAAAATGAGAGAAAATGTGGTGGAGGGAGGAAATAAGGGATAGAGGAGAAATCGTCACCCTCGTATGGGAGTAATGCATTAAAATGCGAGAAAATGTGGTGGAGGGAGGATATAAGGGGTAGGGGAGAAATCATTACCCCCATATGGGAGTAATGCATTACCCTAGGGGGGAGGTGGGTAATGCATTACCCCCATATGGGGATAATAGTTCCTTCTCCACCACTAATTTCCTCCCTCTACCACCACCATTTCTATCATCTTACCATTGTTTTAGCGCCTAATACCAGCTTAACGATTACTCCTAATCCGAGCATGCCCTTAAAGAAAAAGACAAAAGTTAAAGACTCTTGAACTATGCGTTCTAGCAAATGAAATTTGCCTTCCATTAATTCTAAATACACTTCCTAAGGACTTCAAGTAGAGGTTTGTCATCAACCGGAAAAAAATTCCGATTCAACTTCCCGGCTTCCTATGAACTCATTAGCACAAGTATGTGACCTCTGACCATATTTTAAAGCTCATCAATAAAAAAGGTGTGGATATGAATGAAATCATTTGCAGATGGATGTTCATTTCCAGATATATCCCCCCCCACCACCACCATCAGAAAGCCATGCCGAACTCCAGCATCCTGTCCTCAACCAAACTCAACACCGAGCTCACTGGCACCATCAACCCTCCAGACTCCAAACTTACCAAACAATCCTCATGCAAACAAAGTCCTCAAGATAGATACACACTTGAAGTAAACTGCACCAATAACTGTCTGACACACATCACAAAGCATCAGCAAAAGAAGACTCATAAGTTCAGCTTACAACACAGCACTACACAGCAGCTTTTGCAACAAGACTACTATTACAAATTCAGAAGTCCTTAATGTTTATGTAAAGTTGAGAATCAACAGTAGGTCAGAGGTAGGGATTAAATAAGGGAACAAACAGACACAAAAGCGTTGATATCTACCAATATTCAGAGATCTGATGAACAGACACAGGCTCTAGAGTTTGTAGCCCACACATAGAAAAACCGATCAAGTCACATGAGCAACTTACAACTTCAAACATTTCACATGACAAGCTTAAAGTGAGCGAGATAGGCGAAATAAAACAAACAATCCAAAGGTGACCAATGCTTGTACAATGGTGTGAAGACAGATATGAAAGAATGTGGTGAACATAAGTGGAAGACAAAACTACTTTCTCATAAGTATATCCAAAACCTGTACGAGTTTCCTTTAAACCATTCAGTCAAATTTTATGACAATACTTATAGCAGGGTAAACAGGATTAAGACTCTTTAAATTGGCATCAACTAATTCTAAACAACCCTCCTCAATTACAGATTCGTCACCTAAGTCAAAAAACAATAGATTTGTCACCAATCGACTAATATTTTCCAAGTCAACCCCACCAATTCCTACGAACTCTTGCATTAGCACAAAATATGGTTAATACTCTTGAAATTTGGCATCAAACCCTCCTCAATAACAAATTTGTCACTAAAGGGCAGCCCAGTCGCACATTGGCTGCCCCGCAAAGCGAGGGTCCGAGGAAGGGTCCCACCACAAGGGTGTAATGAGGGCAAGCCTTCCCTTGTCACTTATTTGGACAAGAGGCTGCTCCTAGGACTTGAACCCGTGACCTATCGATCACACAGCAACACCTTTACCGGTGCACCAAGGCTCCCCTTCCTCAATTACAAATTTGTCACTACGTCAAAAAAAAAAAAAAAAAAAGTGTCACCAGACAACTAACATTTCCAATTCAACCCCACTACTTCCTCCGAACTCTTGCATTACCACATGTACGAAACCTCTCACCATATTTCAAAGCTCATCAATGCAAAACTGCAAAAACAATTAATATAATCGTTTGCAGATAGATGTTCTTTCCCACATATAATCCCCCCACCATAGCCATGCCATACAACCCCAGTAACCTATCCTCAAACTCATTTGCGATGATAGCATATGTACTTTGAAATCCTGTATCATTCATGCACTTCCATAAAGACAGGACTAACTTTGCCCAATAACCCAGCAGGGAATTAAAGTTAGGACTCTTGAAATTTGGCATCAATTAATTCTGAACAACCCTTCCTCGATTATGATTCATCGACTACGTAAAAAAAAGCCCAGAGTTGTCACCAATCGACTAGTATTTCCCAATTCAACTCCACCACTTCCTACGAATTCTTGCACTAGCACAAAAAAAGGTGCAGACTCTTAAAATTTGACATCAACTAATTATAAGCAACCCTCCTCAAATAAAGACTTGTAACCTACCTCAAAAACATCAAAAGAAAAATGTCACCAGTTGAATAAAATTTCCAATTCAACTCCACTACTTCCTACGAACTCTTGCATTAATACAAGTATGTGAGACTCAGACTCTCACCATATTCCAAAGCTCGTCAATGAAATGGTTTGCAGATAGATGTTCTTCCCCAAATATAATCCCACCACCAAAGCCATGACATTCAATCCCAGCAACCTGACCTCATCAAATTCACAGGTGATGATAAGACAGGAGTACAGGACTAACGTTGCCCAATATTAAATATGATATCAGCCAAGCACATGACTCCCGTCTATACACCAAAAAAGGTGCAGTATAGAAAAACAGAATGAGACACTGGAACTACAACAAAACTTTTACATAGAGAACTATTCAAAGTAGCCAAAATCATCGGACTATAGAATGCCGGATTACAAGCATTATGAAATTCCGCTCCCAGCGCTACAACCTTCCACTTTCAAAACTGAAAATGCTGCCAGCCCTATACCCTTCTACTTTTAACCTAAAATAGTCTATTTTACGAAACTAGAAAGCCTCACCTATCGAGAGCAACAAATCTCCTGAATTTGGCTCATATCAAGGTCAACTTACAAACACTACAAAGTTTGACAGAGTACAAACAGATCTACAAAAGCTAGCATCCAACTCGCTAATATAACTTCACTATCGATGGATTACAAACACTTACACAAGCACAATGAACATTCCACCAAGCGAATTCATCAAATTACACACAAGATATTTACATGGCATGAACATATTATAACCTCCAATCCAACATGAATGAAAAACAAATGCCAAACAACAAACAAAGCAAGCATGAGTATGTGACCTCTGACCATAATTCAAAGCTCATCAATTAAAAAGTGTGGATACAGTTAATGATCGTTTGCAGCTGGATGTTGTTCACCAGAGATAACTCTATAATCCGGCAAGCCATGCCAAACAACCCCAAGCTTCCTGTCCTCAACTCAAACCCACTAGAGCTGACAACAGCTATCCATTGAAATCCCGTTTCACCTCCACCATTGAGACATTCACACACAAGTTTCATAAAGACAAGGGTGTTTGGTCACTCACCAACTAAACAGCACAATCAGGATATAAATCAATCACATGATTCTCGTCCATACACAAAAGGAACTGGAATCACAAGCAACTCCTCTAGACACTAAAAACTATTAGAAGCCACCGAAAAGCTCCGCACTATGGATTACATCCTCACAAACACACACAAAATCCGGCACCAGCTCTATACCCTTGGACTTCTAAACCTATAACAGTCTATTTCCCAAAACCAAGAACCTCGACCATTAAGATCAACTGATCAAACAAAATTCCTGAATTTGGCTCATATCAGTGTCAACTTACAAAAAGCTAACAACATTGAAAGATAACAAACAAATCTACAAAAGCTAACATCGACCTCGCTAAGTCGCTAATCGAGCTTCCCCATTAATAGATTAGGTACGAGCATAATGAATGAACATTCCACCAGGCAAAATGCATCAAAATACACGTAACCGTGAGAACAAAGTTATTTACATTGCAACACCATATTATTTCAACAACAACAACAACAACAAAATTAGCCAAACAACAAACAAATCCAACCAAAAAAAAAAAAAAATCAGAAATATCGGAAAACAATAACTAATCTCCATTATATCTCACCTTTCTCATCTTGTCAAATTCTTCCGAATTCAGTATCACCTGATGAAGACGAAGAATTCGCCACACCACCAGAGGACCCACCAGCAGCAGCAGCACTCCCATTCGATCTCTTCTTCCTCTCCTCCTCATACTCAGGATCATCAGTAGGCAGCTCAAACCGGCACACGGGGCACGAGTTCCTGGCGGCAAGCCACGGCACAATGCAGTCGCCGTGGTACCCGTGTCCGCAGGGCATTTCCTTGACAACATCACCAACATTCACACCATCTTTACATATGGCACACGCGTAACAATCTTCCTCCTCTTTAATCTCCACCTCCTTCAGCCCCTCCACGGCCGCTTTCGAAGCAGGCGGTGCGCCTCTCCTCCCCTCCGCCTCCGCTAGGTTCTGCAGCAGGGCCTCGTACTCGGCCGCGTCCACGTAATCCCCAGGGTTGCCTATGTAGCGGTCAGTTTCCGGCATTTCGAAGCGAAACTCGATCGAATTGTCTTCTAATCCCATCAGAATCTCCGCCCAATCGAGGATCCGGTTCCTCCCGCCGGACCGGGCTCGGGTTGCGAAATCACGGAGGCGGAGACGGAGGAGTTCTCGCCGCTGACGACGGAGTACATCTTGTTCTCTCTCCTCCACGTCATCGTCTGATTCGCCTCCTTCAATCTCAACGCTTCGAACACTTTCTTCTTCCTCATCTTCATCCACATCATCTATTTCGTCGTTTTCCTCCTCATTCTCAACCTCTTCTTCTTCTTCGTCTTCTTCATCTTCTTGGCCGTACGGACGGTCGTTCCAGGGGTCGATCTCGATGCGGAGGAAGTCGTTATCATCAGGCGGCGAGGAATCGGCACCGGGACGAGGTTGAGACGGCGGCGGCGGTGGTGGTGGTGGCGCGGGGTTATCGTCACGCGTGACTTGCGCAACAAGGCGGAGGACGTGGAGGAATTGATTGCCGAGAGTAGACTCGTCAATTCTGAAACCGCCGCCGTGGATGAAATCGGGAGTGACGGAGAGAGGAGCGACGGCTGGGATTGACTCAACGAAACCGAACTTGCACTCGTTGCAGATGACGTCAGGTTGATCCGGCAAGGTTTCGACGGCGACGCGCTTGTCGCAGTAGTGGCACCAGTACTGTTGCGGTGGATTTGAAAGTTGTTGTTGTTGCGGTGGAGGCGGTGGTGGTGGAGGTGGCGGCGGAAAAGAAGAAGGTGATTCGGCCGCCATGTGAGGGAGATGGGCCCCGCAAGAGGAGGAGGAGGAGGAGGAGGAGAGAGATGAAGAAAAAGGGGAAATAGGAAGGAGAGGGGGTGGGTGGGATTGTGGGAAAGATGAGAGATTGGTAGGAGAGAGAAAGTGAGGCGAAGAACGTGGACTTGTTCACCAAATCTTTTTCTTCTTTCTTTTTTTTCCCTAATTTTTTTGAGTTCAGAAGGAAATGTGTGCAAGAAGCTAAAGTTTAATGGAGTACTGCGCGATCTTATGAAAACGGATTACTCCTAGTAGAGGTTGTACAGATTTCGGTCCGGACTGAAAATGATCGATTTCGGTCCCGACTGAAAAATGAATCGTTGTCAGTTCACAAAGTTTATGACTATCATCTTTCTCTATTATTCTAATTATCTATATGGTATCTGCCTAATACCGATCCTCTCTTTCTTCTCCTTATTCTGTTTTTTCAATGGTGGCTGAAGATGCAATTCCCATCGTTCTTCAACCCGTGGCTCCCCTCCCTCTCCCTACTGTAGTCACTTTTCCTAGGTCTCGCACGCCCTACCCAGGTAGCTGTCAATGGTGTCGTACAAAGGGCCACACTCTCTCTCAGTGCCCTGTTTTCAAACAGATTTTCCCTCCCATTACTTTTCCTGCTGCTCGTTCTAATGCTGCTCGCCCGACCACTGGCTGTGCTCCCCAAGCCCACACGGCCTCTGCCAATCTACCCATGCCCTCTGGTTGGC
>JBBYHQ010301063.1:0-19396 GCA_038382645.1 Spergularia azorica | reverse complement strand
TGCCAAAATTTTCGACCATAATTTTCCGTAATTATGTTAAATGTAGGTTATGACGTCATCATTGACATTCATTTGGAATAGTTCTTTTCTTTTTATAGTATGAGTTGTAAAAATATGCATTAAATAATGGTTAGCACACTGGTAATGTGATGAATAAGTAAGTGAGAGGTCAATGGTGCAAATCCTGATAGACACATTTTTGGTTGATCTACCAATGAGCATACTGACGTGTTAAATTATTGCTGACATGTCGATTGTTTATCAAGCTCGTGCCACATCAGCTTTATGGCACGACTTTATTAAAAGATATAGATGTAAAAGGTCTTTTTTTTTTTTTTTTTAAACTTGCCATATGGCAAAGGAGGGCATCATTATTATTGTAGATTGTGTATATAAAGGTTTTCAAACAAATCGACTAATAAAAGGGGTTTTATTGAACAACAAATCATATAATTTGTCATTGTCATGAAATATTATATCACATAAATTAAAAGTGTCTAAAGTATAGACACAGTTCATTTGTTAATGTATAGTTGCAAAAAATGCCTCTTTGTCCTTTAGTGAGTGTCTTATTAGCTAGCCGTTAGAAATTTTGGTAAAATGTAAACCTCGAGGGTACCATGGGTATTACGAAAGTACCACAGAGAATTACGTATATTTCAGGGGTACTGTGCATAATATCCCCAAATTATATGCCTCTTTGTCCTTTAGTGCCCCTATTAGATGATTAATCCAATAGAAACTATTGGTTTAGCATTACCCCGTATCTAGTGGAGTAACATTGAATGTGCATACAAAGTTTTGACGTCTCCCCAACTAAAGTTTAATTAACGGCAAATTTCCGTGGTGCTCCCGAATTATGTCAGAATGCTCGTGGTGCCCCTATGTTTGAAACTTGTACACTGCGGTGCCCCCGAACTTTACCCCAACCGGCACATGGTGCCCTTCCCACTCTTGGCCGTTAACTCCGTTAGTCCTTTAACCGTTAAGTGATGACGTGGTAGTGATTAGCGGTTGGCGGGAAAGTTAATTATTATTTAATTAAAAAAAATTTAAAAAATTTAAAAAATTGAATTTTTTTTTTTCTCAGAAACTCGAAAAATTTTCACCAAAAAATTCAAATTTACAAAAATTAGTGCCCATGGTGCCCCTGAACTTTACCCCCAAATGCACATGGTGCCCCGTAACTTTACCTCCCAGTGCACATGGTGCCCCTCTGACTCTTGTGTAACGGCTAGTTTGAAAAAATAGCCGTTGTAAACTTCATTATCGTGTATATTTAAACAACATTATACCCCCAATGAGCCTGTAAAACAATCACTATCTTCTCAAAACACTCATAACCTTCCCCAAACACACATTGAAATTAAATTAATTCAATGAATTCTAGTTCATGTTATAAAAGGGGCACCACGTGCACTGGGGAGTAAAGTTAGGGGGCACCACGTGCACTGGGGGTAAAGTTTAAGGGCACCACGTGTACTAATTTTTGTAAATTTGATTTTTTTTTTTTGTGAAAAATTTTCGAGTTTCTGAGAAAAAAAAAATTAAAATTTTTTCAATTTTTTTTTTAAATTTTTTAATTAAATAATAGTTAATCCTTAATTAACTTTCCCGCCAACCGCTAATCACTGCCATGTCATCACTTAACGGTCAAAGGACTAACGGAGTTAACGACCAAGGGTGAGAAGGGCACCATGTGCCGGTTGGGGTAAAGTTTAGGGGCACCGCAGTGTACAAGTTTCAAACATAGGGGCACCACGAGCATTCTGACATAGTTCGGGGGCACCACGGGAATTTGCCGTATTTTTTATTATTATTTTTTAATTAACATATAATTAAAAACACTAAATATTTTTCCGCCAACCACTAATGAAGTCCACGTCATCACTTAACGGAACTTTGTTAATAGAGTTAGACCCAGGGACACCATGTGCCGCGTTGTGTAAAACTGAGGGACACCAGAGAGTAGTAGTTTCAAAAGCAGGGACAGCATGTGCAAAACGTCAAAACTCAGGGACACCACGTGCATTGCCGAAATTAGAAATATACATTTACATTTAGAAATGTATTAAAAATGTATATGAATATAAAAATAGAGTTTCTCATTACGAATCGGTCCTTTGGTAATTTTGGGCCCTCCGAAAGTAGATGTTAGGTTCGGCCCTCGACAAACCATTGAGATTGGCAATTTCAATAATTGGCCTTCACGCGCCACAACCTACTCGGTATTCCAATTTCAAACATTTGGTTGGGGACTAGAAGTACAAGTAATCAAATATTTAAGTGGATTACTCACGCGACTTAATCAAAGGTCTCGAGCTTAGTCATTGAGGGAAACCATTGATGCACCCCATCCACCGATCTCATATACTCGGTGTAGGTCACAACAATTCTGTGGTTAAAAATATAATCCTTCCGTTCTTTTCATTTTTAATATTTGGTTTGAATATATGATAGGAATTCAGATCAAATGTTTCTCTCACATTCAAACCAAATGTTAACTTGCTAAGAAATGAAAGGAACGGAGTGAGTACTATATATAAAATAACACTCTAAATTGATAAATCTCTAGCCAAAATCGTGTTCATGACCAAAGTCTTTGGATCGGTATAGTATAGGATGATTCTGAATCCTGTGGATATTGACCTTTGCGTCAGATGACCATGTTCATGTCACGAAGTTTTCGAATCAATATAGCTCGAGTAATTTTCTTTACATTCTTGGATTAGGATGTATGATATTTACTCTAATCTCACTTTTTTGAACAATGTTTTTCTGCCTATATGGGTATGTAATTTGAGCTGCTGTAACTTATCCTTGTTTTGTAAATGATCATATGTTTGTCTTTCTGCATTTCTAACCCCGCGAAATGTGCCAAAGATTAAAGATTAAGAATGTCAAACTTTGAATGATGGTTGTTGGAACTTGGAAGCTCTAATTTTAGTTCTAGGATGAAACCAATCAAGAGGGATAGATATAAAGCCAATTATTGGGTTTCAAACATCAATCTAGACTTGTGGTGAATTGACTCGTTAAGATGGTATCAGAGTCTCGGTGAGCCTGAGAATAATATAAGGCTTTCGTGTTGAAATTAGTATGTATCTTTGATATGCACTGCTTTTAACTTTTGGTGTTTTCAGCTTAAGGAAGAAGTTCCTTGTGTGAGCGAGAGGAGCCAGATGTGGCAAGTATTTTATCAAGGAGTAGCATTTCCTACGTTAGCTCGGTTTTTGTTATAACGTATAGCTGCTATATTTTCATTTATAGGAGACCTACGAGTACTAAAGTTTAAAGTACTTGTTGTATCTCATTTGATTTTTTCTGATATGGAGTACTTATTTGCATTGCCTATAGTCCAAAAGTTAAAGTTTGCATATAAGGTAGCTTAATTGTGTTCCAATGTTGTCTTTTGTCTTCGAAATCTGAGCAACCATCTTGAACTCTCGTTTCCGAATTAGCAGATTATAGACACGTATAGATGGACATTTATAAATGTCTTGGCCACCAAACCGTCTCCGTTCCAGGTGATAAGGATAATCATCCGATTCCTCCCCATTTCCGACCGATCCCGTAGATTTCCAGCTTTTTCCAAACGCCTTTGAGAAGATATGCGTCATGTCTTATATGAAAATGGAATCTGTCCGTCGGAGTAGGATTCACCACAGCTGCATAGAGAGCAGCTGCCATCAAAATGACACTGATCAAGAAGTGTGGAACATCCAGAGGCAGACTAATGGCAAGAAACCAGTCTTCTCATCAATGAAGATCTTTCTTGGATATCTTAGGAACTTTCTTGAAGCCATCACCACGAAATCACCGTCGTTGCTCTAGGTTATGGAGATAATGCATTGAATAGTGACATATTATTAATATTATAGCACGACATAATTTTATGTAGCGTAGTAACAAATGGTTTAAAGTACCGGTTAATGAAAAACATGAAGTCCCAAGTTACATTACTACATAAGATGAGTCCAACTCTGCCACCGATCCCATTTTCGAATGTGTGAGTTGGGGCAGATGGAAGGGTCCGCGAAGGCACGACAAAATTCGTCGGAGTTGTATGGTTTCGCCGTTGGTGGTTGTTGTTGGCGTTGAGAGATGGTTCTGGAGTGTTGCTGTATGAGCAGCTTTATTCCCTAATCTACGAATATGAGCAAAACTACAAGAACAAAAAATCTTCGAGAAAACGAAAAAACATCCGAAGCAACAAAACCAAGCCAAAGAAGAGAGGAAGGACCTAGACCTAAGAGCATTTATCAAAATGAGAGAATCCGCCTCCAGTATAACATCTTGAGTCCCCTATTGCCACGCCATCTGCAATCCCAACTCCGCCGCCTTGGCTTCAACCACATCCGGCTCCCATCAATCCCTAACCACATACAGCAAAATTTACTACACCCTTAATCATTATTATTTTTTTACTACAAACTAGACATAGACACTTCTTTACTTTTATATATAGACTCCCAAAGTAAAAATCATATCTTTATTTCGGTTCTAAATCAAGCTCGTCCTCATCAATGGCGGAATCATCAAACAACCCAGAGAAACGTCAAGAAGAAGACGATTACATGGGCGATCTCTCAAAATTCATCCCAATATTAGAACCCTCCAAAAACCCTAAAAAACAACCCCCAAAACCCAGCGATCCATCAATTCAACCCTCCAAGAAAAAACCCAAATCCCAAATCAGCTACCACGAGCAAAAGAAGCTGGAGAAAGAGCGTAAACAACACGAAGAAGACCAACAAACCCTAGAAAACCTCAATTCACGAGCCATACCCCAATCAAACATTGGGTTTAAATTGCTAACAAAAATGGGGTATAACCCGGGTGAGGGACTCCAGAAGGGGGGTCGGGTTGACCCGGTTGGGGTAGAAATAAGGCGGTCGAGGGCCGGGATTGGCGGGGAGGACCCGGCAAAGGCGAGGCTGAGGAGGGAAAAAGAGAGAATGGAATGGGAGATAAAGAGGATGGAGATGGAGAAGAGAGGGGAGGAGGAGCTGTTGGAGGATTTTGGGGTTAGGCAGAGAATGCAGTGGAGGAGTAAGCGGGTGGTGTCGAGTTTTCGGAAGGCGAAAGCCGTGCTTGATCAGTTGGAGAACAAGGAGGTGGTGGTTGAGAAGGAGGGTGAAGAGGGTGGTGAGATGGAGGAGGAAGAGGAGGAGGAGGAAGTGATCATCACTGAGGAGGTATATCGTGTACATTACGCTTTTTGCTTTGTATTTGGAAACTTTTGTGGAATTTTGTTGGTTTGAGTTGAATTATGAAACATGTTTGTTCTGTAACCAATGTGGCTAAATAGATTGTGGTTGACGTTTTGTTTGATTGTGTTATTGTTGTGTCTAGGTAAATAGGATATCCCTTGTGTAAGTGTGTAACCAATGAGGCTAGAAACGGCGATCCTTTCTGATATTTTGTGTGTCTTATGCTAAAGGTTTAGGTTGTTAGTAGTTTGTAAGGAAGATATGGCTGAACTATGGGAAATTTGATGGTAGAGGTGCGGACGTGAATTCATGTCATGGATCGTTGTCTTGTGTTTTGCTCAGTATGTCCTGGTTATGTTCTTTGCTCTTTTATTGTTGCTAAACTTGGCAATTCATGTATGTTGTGGAGTGTTATATCTTTGTTTACGATGTTACGTTATATGATTATTGCTTTAAGAACATGAATTGCGTGAATGCCGCATTAGGTCTTGTTTTGTTTGGATAGTTATAATGATTAATTTAGCAGCTATGATCAGAGCGTTTATATTGTAAGATGGTACAGTGATTGGATTTCTGGAATTAGTTGTTTCACCTTAAATGGGGCTCCATATAGTGATTCGTAATTGTTGTGTCCTTGTCATGCTAAATGATAATTGCTGTGTGGGATAGTACTATTTGAGTGTGGCTGGTGCTTAGCAGTTAGCTTTGCTTTAAAATACGTCGAAAGTATGCATCTGGTTTTTTAGAGGGGTTATTGCTTTGGGGTTCTGTAAAAGTATTTTGAGGTAATCCTTTATGACACCTGCTGATTAAAGCTTTTTGGAAAATGTTACTGAGCCTAATGCTTTCAGAAGTGCTGTGTGGCATGATGGGAAGGATTCCCTTTGCGTTAATAACCTGATACACTCCTCTGTCAAAAAAAAAAGAATGTTAGACTAATGCTTTTTAAAGCGTTGTGAAATTAGGTGTCGTGTGGCATGATAGGAAGGACTCCCTTCGTGTTAACCTGATATACACGGACACCTCTGTTTAAAATTTAAAGAAAAAACAAAAGTTCTTGAAGATTAGTTTGTATTGGATGATAAACTGTAAGATATTGCCATCTATCGCCTTTCCTTACCCTAGAATTTCAAGATTAGTTTGCCTGGTTTGTGGGATAGTGTGGTAATGAGTGACTTGAAGAAGATAAAATACATTCAAATTCTAATTGGACAAGCCTGATACTTTCTAGCTAGAGAAAACTATTAGTCCGGCCCTTACTCTCGACTTCACTAGAAGCGCTCCCCCCACCTCTATAAGTCACAAGACAAGATATCTCAAAGTTCAAGAAGCTGTTGTACATTTGTAGAAATCCATGTAGATTCCAAAAATTTTTCATAAAGGATAAGAACTAAGTTTAAGTTAGATTTTAGGGAATCTGGAGTCTGGACTATGCCTCATGTTAGATAGACATGTTCCTTTTGGTTCCGTACCTCTGTCAGCCCCTTTGTGACCTAGTGGCAGTTAGATTTTGCAAGCGAAATATGTCTCTACACTCTTAATATGTTGTTAGATTTCTAAGCTTTATGTTATTCTCCGTTTTTTGTTTTAGGCTAATGTTTTGTAATGACTCAAACTTTGTTTCTTTTGCTATCCCACGTCCGATTTCCAAAAAAAAAGAAATATGTCTCTACACTCTTAATATGTTGTATCTTATTCTTTCATGCGTTGGTTTCCTACACCTAGCAATGTATATGGTGTAATAGTGATAGGCAGTAGACGTGACAAAAAATTTGGATATATTCTACTAATCTTGAGTGTTGCAGGCTCGTAAACTAATTGCCGTGTTACTAGCTGAGATGGATTCTGACCCTTACCTAGCCTGTATTGCCATTCTGGCCATTAAAAGGGTGGGGAGGGGGGGGGGTGATCTTGGAATAAGAATGGGAAAGAACATCCAAATAAGCACTCATTCCAAAGACCACTCCTAATCAAAACAA
This sequence comes from Spergularia azorica, assembly GCA_038382645.1. Lineage (NCBI taxonomy): Eukaryota > Viridiplantae > Streptophyta > Magnoliopsida > Caryophyllales > Caryophyllaceae > Spergularia > Spergularia azorica. Next base: position 12,204 of record JBBYHQ010301063.1, on the reverse strand, counting down.
TGATATTATTTATGTGGAGAATATGCCTTTGTTCTCGTTAGTCGATTACTTCCTTTGCCCTCTCTTTCTCCTCTCCATTTCTTTTTCTTGACAGCCATGAACAATGCAACTCCTGATGCACTGACCAATCATCTGAACTATAGTTCAGGATAAGATATCAAAGTCTATCTTCTGCTGGTTGTGCTAACATGAATATTTGTCTTCTCGTGAGGCTTGGCTCTTATGTTACTTTAGGTGCCTTTTTTGGCTCGAACTTCTGGGCGTTTGTCTTTCATGAATTTTTATTGGTTATGTTTCTTATTTTGTACTTTAGGTTTTCATTTGCCAAAGTAATTTGATGTCTGTTTGGACTTTGGAGCTTTAGTTTGAGGTTGCTGCCAACCTGTGTCTCGTTATTTGCACTAGGCTTTTTTCTTTTTTTATGGCGAAGCTTTATGCTCTTTTAATCGTGAAGGTTTCATTATTTCTGCTTTACACTTTGAGATGTTTTTGATCACTAGTTCATTGATTACAGGATTTGCTGGAGATGTTGGCGAAGCTTCGAGAAGACCATCATTACTGTCTCTTTTGTGGATGTCAGGTGCGTGTGGATATGGTTACCCCCACCCCGAATCTCAACAGTACTGATGATATTAGGTAAATATTGTGACGCAGAATTAGCTATCTGATAACAGTAACTTGTGTGTTTACAGTATGATTCTGCGGAAGCTCTTCTCGCTAGTTGCCCAGGAATAGATGAAGATGACCATTGAGTTTCACTTTTGGCATGGAGATTGGCCAAATGCTGCTTTCTATTGCGCTTCAGTCATTCACACCCCATGTAAGTAAGTTGCAGAGGAATCAGTTTCTTGCACTTCACCGATATCCTATTGTGAAACAGTCATTACCCAAAATGGTGCTTTCTGTTAGTTTTGTTCAACACATTTATACTCTTTGCAGTGAATTCTTCTTTACTTGCTGAAGAGAGCTTCACTAGACTGCTATTTCTTGAAGAGGACGTACCACAACAACGCAAACTCAGTGGTCGTTTTTCTTCAGTAAAGATTGTGTGGCTGTATACAAGATCTTTTGCTGCCACTTCAAACTGGACGAATGTTTTCGCTATATCAAGTAATGTTATTTTACCCCAAATATGTACATTGTATAGCTCATAACTAGCATTGTAGTAATTATTTTCTCTATAAGAACGGCCTTTGCAGTTGCTGGTGATTACTGTTTAGTGGAATTGTAGCCTTGTAGAAGCATGTCGCTTCATGAACCCTCATTGGGTTGATGACTGTTGTAGATTGACGTTACACCGATTTTTTATTCTTTTTCTTTTTCCGCAACCTTGATTCGATTTTCCGCAAAGGATTAGAACTCAACTGTGAGTTTATTGCCCACTCAACTACAGTAGGAGTTTACCACCAGTTAGCAAACGTCAAAGAATTTGAAGAAGCTCTCATCGAATCTTTCATTAATTTTCTCAACTACGGCTCTGGTTATATCTTATCCTGTTGTGCGTAGTTTTCCTATAACTAGCGATGTATATGGCGTAATAATGAAGGCAGTAGACTTGACATATGAGTAATCTCCTAATCTAGAGTGTTGCAGGCTCGCAAGTTAATTACCTGTATTTCCAGCTGAGATGGATACTGACCCTTACAATAGCCTGTAAACTTTCGACAATGTTGATTTCAGGACCTAACTTTATGGTGAAAATGGAGAGGATCCAAACTCCGTCAGCACCACCTAGACAACATTGAAATCCGCGGAAATCGGAAAAGGTTCACATAATTCACATTAACTGATTAACATACATACGGAACTGCTAATGAGTTCAGGGAATAGGGGTACACCAGCAAGACACATTATCAGTCCGGTCCTGCAGGGATGTACAGAGTAGTTGGCAACAGCCAGCAGAAGGTCTGCAATTATTACAAGCCAGGTTCAAACGCGGGATATGAAATACAGGGAAACCAGCAGTCACTACCATGCCCTAACACCAGCAGCAGTGACAAGCCAGAGAGTTATGCAGCAAACAAGCAATCACATAGACCAGTTCAAATGACTGGTGGCTGCCGAGCTGTAACCCCGAGAGTGATCCACTTCCACGTAGTGCCTTCCACCATGGACCTGGTCCATGAAAGGATCACTATGAAAATGACCATTGAGAGGATTGGAGATTTGTCCGAGGCCCAGATGATCAGATGACGCAGAATGGAAGCCTGCATTGGCTTCATTACCCTTGAAATTCCAAGATGAGGTATTGCTGGGTAAGTGTGCGACAGTGACAGTCTGTGTCGAGGTACATTGAGACATGGATGCTTCTTCGAGGTTCATCAAGTTACCTACTCCGGTAACTGATGCACCATTTCTGGAGCCCCATGTTTGATTTGACAGAAGAGAGAGAGCACAGCTCGAGTCAGAAGAGACCCCTGTGATACATTCTCCCGAAGGAATGGAAAAGCTGGACCGACCAGCTGAACCTTGCAGATACATTTCAGAAGGTGGATCCTCGGAATTTCCTGTCGAAATAACATGCAAAAACTTGAGAAAGGATACAAAGGATGACAATGAGTTGGGTTCTCTTATAGAATATGTTCAGAGTCAAAACTCAAAAGAGTGCACTACCTGGCCAGAGATTGTGATGGAACTTCCCCAGGGATGTTGAATGACTTCCAGGTACCCCTTCAGAGGTTTTGGAACCCGGCCACAGATCTCTTCCAGAATGCCCAGAGAAGTCCAGCAAAAATCCACTTCTGCTGGAGCTATCTGCAATGGTGCATTGTCACGCTTGAGTGAAAAAGTAACTCTCAAAATAATAGTAATTCTGTTATGTGACAAAATCTTATGATGCCTCACCACCAAAAAGAGACGAAGAGAGATGCCCTAGACGTGACGATAATAGAGATCCAGGAGGAGGTTTCCTCCGACGCTCATTATGGCCAGCAAGGCGCCTACGGCAGCTTCGCTTTCCTTGGTCAAACTCAGGAAGCTGATGAAATCTGGATATACCATAACAAGGAACACACAATTAGGTTAGAGACTAGAAAACCAGATTATACACTTTCTGACTTGATTAATCAACATAGGCGCATAAGTGATTTTTTTGGTGCAGCGATTACCACACATCAGTAATTCGAGCTATTACAAACTTGGTCCAAACCACCATTGCGCTTTTACAATTTCAGTAATCCCTATTCAACAATGCCCCCAAGTGCCTCAAAGGCTACTGCGTGTCTATGTATGGCGAGTAAATGGTGAATGTACAGACATTTACCAATGAAATCTGATTTCAGCTAGAATAACAGCTTACAGTCAACAATGTTTTACTGTTTCCTTGACAAGCTGCTTCTATTCTTTAAAAAGACCTCTAAGCCCTAAACTATGACCCAACACAAAGTATGCAGATCTTCAGTGAAACTCATTAGAATGCAAGATTATCAATAATAGTCTACGATGTTCGAGCAGTAAGCATCTCATTTCAGAGCTCATTTGCCTTTTTATATTCCTTTCCAGTGAGCAGCTATCTAAACTAGGTCTACAGTTCAGACTAGATCTATACCGAGTAGATGGTATGCCAACTCTGAAACAGGCTTTATATCCATAGCATAACATCAGACAGCTACAATAACTTGCACTATCAATAAACCAAGCTGACAGTCAGAATGCTCATGTCAAATAAGTGCCACTACCCTGGCCATCCATCAGTACCGCAAGAGGCGGAACTTATTTACAAAGGTGCCTATTTTCCCTGAATTTACATTGCACGAGAAATTCCGTCATGAATCCATTATTCTATAAATCTGTACTAACAATGCTCTACAGCAAGTGGCTTGCGACCCAAATAAGAGACGATACCTGTGACACGAAGGTTCAATTCAACAGTCATATAATACAAGGGAGATAAATGCAGAAATCCTGCATTGCTTTGTAGAAAGGTCAGCTGCACTAAAAGCAACTTGGTCCAGGAAAGGAGAATAATATCTAGAGACAGGTTTGTGCACAGTCACACAATATTAAGGCACTAGTTACTAGCTCAAGATTTTGTCTTCACATGGTCAAGATCAAAGGCCAAATTACAAAAAACAGAAGTGTATAGAATCACTCTTGATCTGGGCATATATCAATGTCTACATCAGAAGGCAAAATCAACAAGTCAAACAACACATTTTAATTTAGAAAGTCCAACAAGATAAAATTCACCATCCAACTAACTAGACGACAAAACATCAACCACAGAGAGAAAAGGTAATGCAAAACATCCTTTTTTTTTCCTTATGCACCTCAAAGTCAGATAAGGAATATGTTGCAGGCATTTTTATCGATCGGTCTTCATCTTCTACTAGTCACGCAACACTGAGTCACTGACAGAGAGTTGAGTGACAGAGAAGTGGTTCCATCGGCAAATTACACCATGAGACGGATTCGATCTCCTAAAATCCATTTGGGGGCCTTCCTCCCCAGCTCCACCCCCAACCTGATTCTCAGGGAATAACCCTCCTTAGAACTGATATACATTACCAGATGCTGAATGATGAGAAAGTCTCTCAAGCAGTGAGTATCACTGCCATTTTTGAGTTGAAATTTGCCATACATGAAAGGCCATATTCCTAAGCTTTGATGGCCACAGTTGGCTAAATTGCTAAGGAATAATATGGTCTCGAGTGGGTCAGAATTAGCATTGCAGGAACAGATCCAATCAAGGCACATCAAAGAACTAGAGAGCATCAAACAGCTTCACACCACTGTATATGCGTATGACTTACTGCAGAGCATTCAGTTAAGATTAAAAAATTCATATTTTTCCCCCTCAACTGTTCCAAAAGTACTAATCACATAATACCCGACACATTAGGTACATTGCAGGAGTTTGGAATGCAGCAGGATCTGCTGGTTCAATGAAATGAAGCCGAGAGGAAAATCAGACACCCACATTCCGGTTCAACGTACCAAATGTGTTGGGCATCATGTGAGAGTGTTGCAACAAGGTTAGCTACAGAAAGACTTTAGCTACGAGCACATGAAAAATGCACCTCCAGTGTCAAAGTGGATGCTAGCTTGCTAAGTAATAGGCCACACATAATTCAGGTGATAGACGCTCATCTCTCTTACCCAAAAGAGAAACTGCCATCAGAATATAAGATTGGGTTTTAATTCTCAAGAATTCAGGTGATCAACTTGAGACCGACTAAAATACAAGTGCGTTTTTTGTTCAAGATCAGGAATGACCCATGTATGGTGTGATAAAGTAGTTAACTTATTCTTCTTCTGATTTACACAATGAGCTTGTTTTAGACTTGACACTGAACACTTAACAAGAAAAACTCATCATTCATGGCATAGCACACCACAACACCACCAAGCAAAATGGAAGTGATCACGTAGAAATTTAAACTTTGTTTGTTGTCATCAAGACCTAGGCAAGCTGGAGCTTGAGAAAAGAGAAATTTTGACAAAACATAGCCCAAAGCGATTGCCTTCATAAAAACTTGGGCTCCTGGAGCTGAAACAACTAATCTTCCTAATGAGACTTATTATTTGGCAGCCTTCATGTTTGGCAGAATGTAATCACATTCGCAAGAGGAGCAATATGTAAAGGAATGTAATCAAATACATAGGCAGGTGCTAGTGCTTGCAGTCGCTCCAACTAAAGCAAGTGCGAATACACCATGGGATATAATTGTATTACACTCCCCTAGTACTCATTTCTCTCATTACCCTTCATTTCACAATGCACCCCAATAAGAATGATCCATTGAACTATAAACCATATTCCGAAGATCATTGTCAGGGTCAAGTCCGGTTATGCACATCGGATAAACGAAAATTGGCCAATGCCTCTACATTCAATGGATCACAATGACACCTAATTCCACTCCTCAACATCCACCATATAGCAGCCTCACGTAATGCTAAATCCGCGAGCACCAAGGGGCGACTAATGTCATCTTGACCATTCTTATCAAAAAATAACCATCATATCCCGAATTTTAAGCAAGGGCACCACCATCTCCAGAAAAGCTAAAACAATAAAAAGAACACACCATTCCAATAATTGAGCTAAGAAGACATAAGTAAGGTATAGTCCAAGCATATCTTTTTTCTTTTCTAAAGCCAGTCCAAGCATAGTTGCTACTACTACCTAACTCCTACATTATAGTACAAAATTAATTAACAAAACCTTAATTAACCATATCCAACTATTAGTCAAGCATAAACACACACTAAAAGTAATTAAGAAGCATCATCCACAAGTCCACAACCACCAAACCCAACTCTCTTATTAATTAACTTAAAACCCATTGATCCCCACTTAACCCTCCTTAACACCTCTAATTAAAACACCATTAAAAAACTTTGCTCACATAATAATTCACATTTCAGCACAAATTCGTTTGTAACAGATAATCACACACCAAATTTAATTAACAAAAACAATGTAGTATTCCAACTACTACAAAGTACTAATTAGGAACAACATTAAGTACAAAATACAATTAAAATCATATGGTCTAGTAAGTCACATTCAAATTAAAGTCGATACTCATAACCTGTGTTCGAAACCCAACTTTTAAATAAAAGTCGATACTCATGACCAGTGTTCGAAACCCAAAACCCGAAAAAGAAACAAACAAACCTGCTACATTGCTGGCAAAAGCGCTGCTGAAGGCCAGCAACAATGACAAGAGGTGATTTGGAGTGCATACCACAAACTTTGTGACGTGAATAATAAGCTTTAGCATCACTAAGATCTAGCTTACAACCTTCAACTTGACACCTAGGTGGCTGACCATTTTGAACAACACCCTTGCCATTATTTTTCTTAGTAGATTTTCCAGACATTATACCACCATTTCCCACACCCACATCTTCAAAGTATATTTTCTGCCCAAATTTTAGACCATTCAAGGAATCTGATGAAAACCCTTTTGATGATGATGATGACCCTTCTATAGTCATTATATTTGACCCCATTTTTTTTTTCTTTTTTAATCTTTTTTTTGTAATGGGTATCAATTTTTTCCCATGATTATGTGGGTGTGGTGTGGGAGGAGAGAGAAAGATGAGATTTTTATTATGGTTTTTGTTGGTAGAGTGATGGGGAAGATTGGAAGAATGGTTTAAGTGCAAGAAATGAAATGAAAGGTTTGGTTTTTTTTTTTTTAGAGTAGGACAAAGAGTTGGCTTTTTAGTGATGGGGAGGAGTGTAAAGCAGACATGAGAGACTGATACTGGGCCATGCCCACATCACAACTCTGAGTTTAACACACACACTCTCTCTTCTTTCTCTCTCCTCTCCTCTGAAAGAATGGCCAAACACTTTTCGTTTTGATTTTCTAATAGATCAGGTGTTTTTCCAGATTTGTACTCTATGATTGAAACGCCGAAATGTTTAATGATGCACGGTGTATTATTGATAAATGTATAGGTTGTTGAGAATCTCGGCTGACAAATGCTAGAATAGAGTCTGAGCAAACAACGTCATCGTCTCATGCATACAACAGTGATTTACAATGCATCACCTACTACATCCATCGTAAAATGTTTAATGATGCACGGTGTATTATTGATAAATGTATAGGTTGTTGAGAATCTCGGCTGACAAATGCTAGAATAGAGTCTGAGCAAACAACGTCATCGTCTCATGCATACAACAGTGATTTACAATGCATCACCTACTACATCCATCGTAAAATGTTTAGGTCGGAAGAAGAAAGCCGTTGTCACCCCCATATACTCCGTATATACCTATGTATGGGCTAGTGTGGTGGTGATGCACGGTGCATTACTTGTGTTCCTGATAAGATCTGAATAATTGTTAAGGTTAATTTATTATAATTTTAAAATTTAACAGTGAAAATTACTAGTGTAGGTTTGGGGAGTGTGAAAGGGTCATGTACATTTATGGGCACAAGAGAAGGGGAGTCATGTAAGTTGGTAATAATGGTTTTGCAAAAAATTGACAGTATCTTCTTCTCTTTCTGAGATTATTGGGGTGAGTGTGAGAGAGAGAGAGAGCAGTGTGTGTTTTTGTCAGAAAGATAGAAAATGATCAGCTTTTTTTGTGGAAATTGGTTGGTAATTACTCAGTAATTTGATATTGTATGGGTGAGAGAACAAAAGTAAATGAAGATAAGTGACAAAAAATGAGAATAATTATGTATTTATTCCTAGTCTTTGTGTTGTATTTGTATGTACCTTTGGTGGATTCTGTCAGATTATTTAATCTCCAAAGTTCTAATCTTTTTCCAAAGTTCTAATCTTTGCTGTCTTTGCCTAATTTTTGTTTAACTAGATTTAATTGACTATTGTGTTAGAAGTTATAACATCTAGTTTTTGTTTATACATTCAATTTCTTATGAAACTAGCTCCACAGGCTCCACTATAGGAGTGTTAGTGTATTTAGTCGGCTTATGTAATGGTATTGTGACGTATCGTGGTTCTATAAGGAACAACGTTAGTTGTTGTCTTTCGGGTGGGGTCGTTATTTATGATGAACATGTGATCTTTCATTGTCGTCGCCTAAATTTTCAATTCAATCGCATAAAGTCGTCTTGAATAATCCTCTAAAAGTTAGGAGTCACTTAAGAAACTCAAAAGGGTTAAGTTTGCTGTGAATGGATTTTGCATATGAGAGGCGAAGAGGGAATATTCTCAGCTGCCCAGGCTTCGTGACATTGCAGCTTTAATCACCATGATTGAGCAACTTTGCATGCATACGCCTGTTTGTAAGGTCTCATTTGAGATTCACCTCTAGACCAACTTCTTAATGTAATGCCTTTCTTCTTCGTTTTAACTAATTATCGACAGTATCTCACGCCGATACGAAAATCAATTTATAAACAGATAATTTATAATATCAGTTGCTCAACTTGTTTAAGGTTAAGGACTTAAAAGGTAAGAAAACAATGAGTATTGTTTTTTAAGTGTTAGGCTACTCTTTAAGTCTTACCTAGGGGTAGTTATTCTAGTTCAGTTTCTCAAAGCTCAACTGTCAACTGCTTAATACACTCATACGAAAACATAGTTACACAAAAGGTGTATCTGTAACATTGCCTTTAAACATAGTTTTATTGGGGTAAGGATCCTCTAGAGTTTGTTTTTGGTAGAGTTTGTAGAGTTTACCAAAACTAGTAATAAAACAAAATAAAAAGGATTTGAAAGATCACAAATAAAATGTTAAATAATTTATTCTTACCTTTTTAGCCAAACTCTACCACATAGAGTTCATTTTCAACTCTAGAAGATTCAAACACGTTTTATTGGTGTCTTTGTACTTTGCTGCTTTCTATTTATTCCATTAAATCAAACACCAAATAATGGAAAGCAACTAGAGTAAGTACATTTCAACCTAGGATAATAGAATAATGATTTCTCCCGGATAATATTTGCTTAGGCAGTTATGGTAGTTTAGTCTGTTGAGACTTGAGATCTGAGATCCCACATACCCAATGACCAGGTTTTTACATTTGGACTAACTAAGATCTCATCGTAGGGTTCTTGTTGAGTTTAAACGAAAACTCGAGTACAAGAGAAATGTGGTCAGAAAAATTTACAAATAAAATAGAATGAAGTCATAATATAACTCACTTTCCTCGACACGTATCTACTCTAGATTGATCATTTATATACACGGTGCATCATCAAGCATTTTGCTATACCAAACGAGCAGTTAGATACAATATCAAAATCTAATAGCATCGACTATAAGAAATCCATTTCCAATAAAGAAAAGCAGAATAATTAAAGAGAAGAAGAATGATTTAAATCTATTTGGAAAGCAGTGAAGATATCATGGCCTCCCAAGTCCCAAATTTCATTTTTATTTATTTATATATAATCAGCCCTCAGGTGAAACCAAGGGACACCTGCAACACCCATGATCTTACTTTTATGTCAAGCATCAACTTAGAAAAATATGCCAACCAAGGCCAGAAATAGCAAAAGAGCCTAAATCAGATAAATAATACTACTGTTCAATAAAGAAAGGACTGTTCTGATCTGATGCAGTAAATAATGAGTACAGTAAAACTGTAAAAAGAGGAAGATAAAGACAGCTTCTGTGACTGTTGCTGTTCTGGTTTTTGACATTTATGGGAAGAGTTTGAACACTGTCATCATCTTCATGTCTCAGCTGATTATCTCATAACTGTTCAGTATGTAGTTGGCTCACTTGGCTCTATGATTACAAGTTTTAGAACACGTGAAGATTCGCTTTTCAATTTATCAGTCTTTCGCAATTATTAAGGGTAGCACTAACGTCACACGGAAGTACCTGTCTAGCGCAATTGCGCATGACATAGTGTATATCTGTTGTGATATTATCATTTGACATTATGAATCCAACCGTCACTGGAGAGGTTTTCACTCCCGAGTAAATTAACAAATTTCTATACCTCTTGTGAGTGGATCGACCAACAACTGACTCGACATAACACATTTGTAAATTTGTGTTCTTTGGCAAGAATGAATAATGTTATAATTTTTACTGCTGTAAAAGCTTTGCTCATCTCATAATAAGTACAGTATGATTAGGCATCAGTTACATGTTACACTTAGGACATGAAACAATGTCCTAGAGTCCTAGCCTGGTATGAAACAGAGTAACAGACTCAAGTCCACTTAAGTAATGGTTTAAGCCTCTTGGATCCCCCCTGCCCGAGTTTAGCATTCAAGTCTGTCGGAATTTCACTCACATAATTCAAACCAAACGTTAACAAATGGAAAGAACGAAATGAGCATATATTCAGGACATATAAAGGGTTTGAAGACTAATTAAGTGATCATCTGTAGAGAAAGTATAGATATAGAACATGAGCAGGTAGGATAGTAGTAAGCAACTAAGCACAAACATTAGACAGACCAGAAATACAGTTACTCTAGTTTTAAGCGCATTCCACCCAAGCTTCAGCAGCACGTCGAGGAGTACTCTTTCGCTTGCTTCCATTTCGTCTAAACCCTACACCTTTCACAGTATCCTCAGTGCTAGACTTGCCACCAGAGATATCAGGATCCGATTTCTGTTTCACATGAGGGAACCTCTTCCTCTTTGTTGCATTACCAGCAATTTGATCTTTAGAACATCTGTTAGTATTTAATCTCTTACTGCTCTCATCCCCGGCTTCAAACTCAACAACTTCTTCTGATACAGCCTCATCCTTCAGCTGTTTCTGCGGCCATCCTCTCGTCTCAAACGACACACATTTCTCTTCTTCTTTACTCCCTAACTCACCACGCGACATAACAACAACAGTCTGTTTCCTGCTGCTTTTTCCCCTACCTCTACCCATTTTTTGAAGCCGAAACTAAGAAACTAAGGTAAGTTCACCATTTCAGACATTCAATAAGTTGTAATATATTGTCCACCCTTTCAATATTTATATAAAAGATTCCTAATGCATGAAATTTAGCATAGCTCCACAAAACACCAGATTCCGGAGCAAAAACAGCATCTTTTGTAGCATGCAGCAACAAACTTAAAGGAAAAGGACAATTTCAACAACTACAACATTGTTGCATTGTGTTCTTTATTTACACTCACCATATAATGACCAAATTTTGGTCAGTAAGATTAGGATTACGGATTTATGATTACGATTAGAATAACTATCACCTTAAAATCATGAACACAAACAATAAGATGATCAATAGAGCACAAAAATTTTCTGTACTAGTTCTTTATGCGAGTAATTTTCATGTTTCTTGCACAAGATTCAATTTTTGTGTCTACGATACAATGTGACATGTGATTATCCATCACAGGCCTCAATGTTGCAGCTTCGCTTCTATACGTACGTGCATTTGCATATATAACATCACTCAGTAATTAGTTCACGTGTCTAGCCTTTATCCGATATAACAATTCAGATCTAAGTTATCGAACCTTAAGGATCTTGGGCATTTCACCAAAGAAAAAAAAAAAAAAAAAAAACACAATCTTGGAAAACAAGGGAATACCTATAAAATCACACAAATCATTTGGAAGGGGGAAACTCATCAAGTCATTACGCATTAGCTAAAGGGTTTAGGCCCTGTGCGATTGAACTGCATTTTTCTGATTTGACAAGTCATTACGCATTAGCTAAAGGGTCTAGGCCATGTGCAATTGGACTGCATTTTTCTGATTTGATTTGATTTGAACTGAATAAACTTGATTTGATTTGATCTGAACTGAATAAATTGATAAATTAACTGCAATTAGACGAATTAATAACTAGA
>JBBYHQ010301035.1:0-19398 GCA_038382645.1 Spergularia azorica | reverse complement strand
TTTGGTACAAAGGAGCAGCTAGCGCTGCGGGGGTGGGGGTATGAGGATTTGAACCCGGGACAACCCCCAGACAGGTTGAGTTCCTAACCACTAGGCCAACCTTGATCCTCATTTATGTACACTTTTGGTTATTTTGATTCCTTAATACAGCACCAAAGTGATGAGACTTTGCTTAGTGTGAATAGTATGCTATGCCAATTCTCTACAATGTCTCAATTGGGGTATATGATGTTAGCTCTCGGTATGGGTTCTTATTGAGTTGCTTTATTTCATTTGATTACTCATGCTTATTCAAAAGCATTGTTGTTTTTAGGATCCGAGTCCCTTATTCATTCAATGGAAACACTCGTTGGATATTCTCCAAATAAAAGTCAGAATATGGTTCTTATGGGGGGATTAACAAAACAAGTTCCAATTACAAAAACTGCTTTTTTAATAGGGACTCTTTATCTTTGTGGTATTCCGCCACTTGCTTGTTTTAGGTTCAAAGATGAAATTCTTAGTAACAGTTGGTTATATTCACCAATTTTCGCAATAATAGCTTATTTCACAGCCGGATTAACCGCATTTTATAAGTTTCGAATCTATTTGGTTACTTTTGATGTAAACTTGTTGAAGAGATGAAATATAATCAAGGTATATCTTTTTGATCAGAGGTTGAATCGATCATTAGAAGAAGAATTAAGCCAAAAATCACGATACATTCTGGAAAAATAAAACTTCCATCAAAGAGAAGCAAATGAAAGGCTTTCATAAAAATTCTCGTAGAATCGAGAATGAAATCGCTGATAAGAAAGGAAAGAAAAACAAAGCAATGCCAAGAGCTCCGTCAATCCGTTGTTCATCGATAGACGAAACTCTCTCTTTATCATCTCGTGCCAGATGCAACAAAGGATGAGTCCTTTTTCCTTCTCGCGAACCACGAGAGCGCCTTGCGGCCAGAAAATCAAAGGTCATTTTCTTTTCAGGGTAAAGCGGCGCGTAAAAAAAACCAAAACCCAGATTCTCCGCTTTCGGGTTAGCCCATTACCACTAAAGCTTGATATTGCAATAGCAACCTATCCTGTCTTTGATTAAAGAAGGAGCCTTCACTCCACGCCAGCTACCTTTACCCTCTTTAGGAGGAGTTCTCGTATTGTGATTGATCTTTTGGTGTATCACTCTCGATCATTTCCCACATAGATGTATAAGAGGGTGTCAATTTTTTACCTTTAATAGATCTAAGATGAAGAGGTGCTTCCATACACATTAAGAGATAAAGAAACATATTTTGGACTAAAGATGATTTCTAAGGGTTGTCATTTTTTCTTTCATTCTTAAACTGGAATCAAAAGCCAACTAAAGTCCTACTCTTTCTCTTCTATAAAAATCCAAATTTTGATACCCAATACCCCATAAATAGTTCGAGCGGTATAGGCACAATAATCAATTTTTGCGCGAATGGTTTGTAGGGGAACCCGGCCCTCTCTTATCCATTCGATTCGTGCAATTTCTTTTCCATCGATACGGCCTCTTTACTGCTGTAAAAAACGTATTTAGCCTTATCTCAAAGGGGTTTGTTTTTTCCCCTTTCCTATGTAATTTGTAGAATAAAGCCCTTCTGCCGCTCTTTCAACGAGATTGCTTTTAGTAGTTTGTGTTTTGCTCCTCTCCCTTTGGCCGAGCTATTTAATTCCTCGTTCCTGGGCTTGGCCGGTACATCAAGCATATCGGCTATCGTATATCATCTTTGTATGGGGCAGACGCTTTTATTTTTCAGGGCAAAAAATGAATAAAAATAAGAGTGAGATATATTTCTCTTGGAATGTTACAAGTGAGACTAAGGAAAAGTTTGAAGCCTCTCTGTGTGTGAAAGAGAGTAAGGACTTAGGCACTTATTTAGGTTTTCCTCTTTCGGATAAAAGACCTAATAAGGCCTCGATCCTAAACCTGATTCAAAAGGTGAGGAATAAACTGAGTACCTGGAAATGTGAGTCGTTGTCTAGAGCCGGTAAAATAGTTCTTATTAAGTCCACGCTTCCTACTATCCCCCTTTATCATATGTAGGTCCTTAGTCTTCCTACTTGGGCAATGAAACAAATTGACAGTCTGTGTGCGAATTTTTTGTGGGACTCTACTACTCCTGGCCATAGAAAGCTTAGTCTTGTTTCTTGGAATAATGCTATTGCCCCTCGAGAATTAGGAGGGTTGGGAATTAGATAGACTAGCCCGATGAACTCGGTGCTTATGAGTAAATTGTGCTGGAGTCTGAACTCAAAAAAGAACCTAGCCTCCGACTTTTTCTATCATAAATATATTAGAGGTCGAGAGGAGCCTTTGACTTTCAAGAAATGATCTTACATTTGGCAGAGTCTTAGGAAAGGCTGGGACCAATTCAAAGATAATGCGGGCTGGGCTATTGGTATCGATTAATTTTTGGTATGATAATTGGTGTGGTCTTGGCCCTTTGCGTAATAAGTTTATTGGTCCCTTGCCGTCTGGTTTATGTGATGTCTCTGTTAGAGATTTCAAATTTGCGTCTAATTTGAATAATATTAATTTATTTTTTGATGTGGATGTAAAAAATGTGATTTTGGGAACGATTGTTCCAAATTTTGGTTGTGACTGCTTGTGTTCTAACATAGCGCTAGGGAACTTTTTTAACACCAAGGAACTTTATAAAATCTTGTGGGAATCAAAACATGCGTTTTGTTTTGATAAAAGTTGGAACAAAGTCTGGAACCTTATTTGCCCTCCTAGAGTGAAAATTTTCATTTGGCTTATCAAAGGGAATAAGCTGCCTACCAGGGAGATTCTAGCAAGAAGACACGTACCCATCCCGTCGACCTGCCCTTTCTGCCCTCACTTTAATGAGAGTATCCTCACATTTTTAGAGATTGTCTTCGTGCTCGAGAAATTTGGAGTACTTTACAATTGCAACCATACTGTACCAGTAAGATGAGAAGGATTGGCTTGCGTTCAACCTAAGTGTTTCCTTGAATCTATTTGAGGATTGGCCAGCCACTTTTAGTGTGGTTTGTTGGCTTCTTTTGAAGAGGAGAAATGTTTGGATCTTTGAAAGAAAGAATGTTTCGGAATCTACAATCATACCTCTAGCTAAAACCATTGTTCAAAAATACTCTCATCCCCCGGCTATTCTTCAACAGTTATCCTTCACCCCTCTTAAAAAAAGCCTGATACCCCCTCCTTGGTCCAAGCCGATGATCTTAATTGATGCCTCCTTTGTTGAGGCGGATAAGTCCGCAGGATTAGCTGTGTGTGTTTTGGATGGTGATGGGCGATGGATTAGTGGGGTAGTTGCCCACTTCTACGCGACTGATGCCACGGTAGCGGAAAGTCTTGGAGTTCTTATGGGAATCAATTGGTTGAAAGGCCAGAATTTGCATGACTGTGTTATTTTATGTGATTGTGAGCTACTTTTCCATGGGATTGGGAAAATCAACAATCCTATGGAAAGCTAATATGTATTTGAAATGCAGAGAGCTCGGAATGGAACTTCGTGTGAGTGTCCAGGCCCTTAACAGGAGGCACAACAAAGTGGCGGATCATATGGCGCGGGAAGCGAGAGTGATTCTTCCGCAGACACATTTGCACACTATTGATGAGTTGGAGCAAACGATTGTAGAGGTTTCAGACATTGCTGGATTGGCCTCCTTATTTGATAACGAACTAATTATTTTGCCTATTTTGGAGGATGTAATAGATAGTATGTAACCTTTTTATTCTCGTCTTTGTACCAAAAAAAAAAAAAAAAAAAAAAAACCCAATTCAATCCTGGAGTGTCAGATTCAAATCCTTGTATATCCCTTCTCAATCACGTGCAAATCAAGCACAAGTGATCGTATGTGAATTGATATAGCGTACGCGTTTTATACCCAATGCGTATTCAAGTGTGGGGGCGTACGTATTAAAATATAAAATCCGTATATGAGCACAAACTGTTGGTTCAGATTTTTGATTGAGTTAGTTCCTCAACATAGTATATTCTATACTATAAATAAAAGCTAAAGTCAGTGTGTGGAATTGCATTGAAAGAATCGTTTAAGCTTCAAAATATTGAATAGTATATGTCCCCTCATGTTAACCATTATCTTCCCTTTTATTTTGCACATTTTGACTTGCTTTATTGGGAGCCAAACCTAGATCAAATAAAACACCCGTTAGCCTTAAAATTAAGTGAAAATTGTAGAATACAATACAGAATAAAGTATGTGATAATTCTTAAAGAATAAAGTAAGTGTTAAAATCAAGGCAATTAAAGAATGTTGGTACCAGTTTGGTATTCGGCCATGTCCCTTAGGTCAGTGTACCCTAATAAAGGCCCAAGTGATGTCATAAAATCCAATAAAGGACAACCGTCAGATGAAAGTCAAATAAAGGGCTAGGATGGATTAGTATACCTAGGATGATTCCAAGTACCCCCATCGTTTCTTATAAATACCTCCCTTTATGAGCTATCAAATTTCAGGTTCTTACACAAATTCTGATATTAAATAATTTCTCTGATTATTCCCCCTTAATTTACCCGCTAAAGGCACTAACTGTCTTTAGTGTCACCCATCTCGAGCAATTTACTGACTTGAGCGTCGGAGTGGCGACGTCTGGTGCAAACCGGGCTCCCCGTTTTCCATGTACTCGGCGAGGGATCCTTGCTCATGGCTCCCCTTTTTGCAGGTACTCGCCTAGGGATCCTTACTCAACTGCCCTTAGAAGAATCCTACTCCAACAAGTAGCACTGTCTGTGGGGACGGATTGACAACGAGAGTACTGAGCTCGAATGGCTCCGAGAGGGAAAGTCGCGCAACCAAAATGAGCTGTCGGAGACAACAACCCCATCCTTGGTTGAGTTTACTCCGAGCCCTCGCGCACTGAAAACGCCGGTGAAGGGACCTCGAACGTGTTCGAGGGGTAGCGGTTAACTACCAGGGAGGGGACTAAGCCTTTTCCGGAGAAGGGCGGCGACGAGCAGTTAGATCTAGAAGAAGATCACGAGGTGTCGGGTGACGAGGAGACGGAAAGCGAGTCGCGCCTTATGGACGCCATCCTCCTGAAGGAATTGGCCGAGGCCAAGATGAGGCTCGAGGTCCGGGCCGACTTGCAAACGTCAGATGAGTGAGCGAATGGCAGAGCTACAGAAGCGAGTCACCCTCCAGGCCAGGGCTCCGTTAGTCGAGCCACTCTTACCAAAAGCAAGCACAAGCGAGGCCCGAGGAAGACTCCCTCTCAGTGAACGACGGCTGCCCTCCGGAAAGTAAACGAGATATACGAGAAGCACTACAAACTTGTTGATGCAAGAGAGACCATTAATGCTCTGAAAAAGGAAATGGAGAAGAAGAAGGCGACGCATGCCCCGCACAAGAAGCCCACTGCGAAGGACAAGGGAAAAGGTGTCCAGCAGGAAGGAAGAGGCCGCGCTACCCTTCTCGGACGACTAAGCTCTCGAAGTCACCACCTCGAACATCTAAGCCCTCGAGAAGCGGGAGTCGTGAGATCATTTCAGACTCCTGTGGCAATGACTCTAAGTCCCCTTCAAAGAGCGAGGCCAGTTCAAGGTATCATTCCCATCACCACAAGAGAAGGACTTTTACATCCGAGTCACTCTTTGCCAAATGGATTCTGGAAGCTAAACGAGTCCTAGTGGTAAAGAAGCCAAAGATGGTAGAATATGATGGAGTTGAGGGCCCTTTTGACCACTTATCGTCTTACATTCACAATATTGGGTACATGACGGAGGACGAAGTGACCATTTGCCGGTTGTTCCCGACCACTCTGACAAGTTGCCACTAGAAGATCCGCTCATGTCGTGGATAAAAGAAGAAGTTTGCGCTCGACAGTTAACCCCAATCCACTTAACAACAGGCAGGCAGGGAGACATTGAGTCTCTCGATGAATATATTAAAAGATTCCGCTCGACAGCCACACACATCGCCAACCTGACCGATAAGGTTGGAATGACCGCACTGAACAATGGAATGGCCGAAGGGAAATGCAAGTATGCCCTCGCGGAGCAAGAACCCAAGACACTCTAGCAGGCTTACAAGCGAGATGTTGCTCATATCAACGCGTCGCTAGTGAACCACTCGGGGCATGCCGAGAAAGAAGCCTCGAATGCTCGAGGCAAACCGCAGCAATGATTCAGCCCTCATGTGGCCAAAGCAGGAAGCCGTACCGATTTAACACTTATCTCTGAATGGTGTTCATGGCAATCAAGGAGACAGACCTACTCAGGCCTCCCAGACCCATGACACCTGAAGATCGAAGAAACATGAACTTATTTTGCCAATATCACATGGAAATGGCCAAGGGATGGCGAGCTGCAAGGATCTCGAGGAGGGGAACCTCGAGGCGGCGGCCAGGCGAGGAAAAGAGAAAGGTCTCGAATCCATAGAGTGATCACAACTATTTTTGGTGGGCACGAGAGTGGAGGGCCGAGCAATCGAGGGCGTATAACCAATATCAGGAATTTCGTTAACTCGGTGTATCTCCACCGTTCTCCCAGAAATTGTGATCCCACAGATGATGGTTCAGCTGTCGAATATGAAGAACATTAGGAAATCGCATTATGATCCAGTGGTGATCACCATGCAAGTGCCAACAAACTCGTGAGGAGGTCCTTACTGGACATGGGCTCATCCATAGACAAACAATTTACCCTCTAGGGACGATTCCGCTGCCAGGCGCCATAGGTAAGGGAGCAGATATGCGGCGAGCCCATGTGGACTTTGTGATTATAAATATCCCATGTGCCTATTACATTGTTATAGGGAGTCCATTCTTGAATGATATAGTAGGGCTAGTTTTTTCTTAGGTTTGTTGATATTGTACGTGACAGATAACGGCCGAGCCGCGATCATCCGAGCCGACCAAAAAGTTGCGCGCGAATGTTACCGCACCGGACTCATGCCATCCATGGTAACCCTTGAGAGGCACGAGGCGAGGAGGTGGCCTCGAAAAAAAGAAAGTAGGATGAGAGCCCAGAGAAGGTGATGGGTGCTACTTATTTTCAGGACACAATAGATGTTATGCATGGCCTCGAAGGGCCGACTGAACCCTTTGAGGAAACAAGGGAAATTTCTTTGGAAGAGTAAAGAGCCGACCGAACAGTTCGAATAGGCAAGTCTCTCGAACCAGAGGTCAAGGCCCCTCTTGTATCATTGCTAAGAGAGTTTAAGGATGTGTTCGCGTTTGGGGTGGAAGAGATGCCAGGGCTCGGCCCCTCAGTTATCACCTTCAAGCTGAACACCAACCTGACAAAGAACCAGTCCACCAGAAGCAACGTCACTTTGGGAGCAAATGCAATTAACGAAGAAGTCGACCGACTACTCGGGGCTCGATACATCGAGAAATGCACATACCCAGTTTGGCTATCTAATGTGGTGTTGGTAAATCAACCGAATGGTTCATCGAGAATGTGCGTCGACTTCACAAATCTGAACAAAGTTTGTCCTAAGAATGGTCAGTCATTGCCTTGAATTGATCGACTGGTGGACTCGACCTACATCTAAGTTTTATGGACGCCTACGCCGGGTACCATCAATTCTCTACGGAGGAAGAAGATAAGCCAAAGACAGCTTTCATTACACCCCTTGGGGTATACATGTACTGAGTAATGCTGTCCGGCTTGAAAAAATTCAGGTGCCACGTTCCAGAGGCTGGTGAACCAACTGTTGACGACTTGATAGTCAATAAGCATTCGAGCCCGCGACCACCGGAACGATCTAAGGGAAACCTTCATACCACTGAGGAAATATGGGATGAAGCTCAACCCAAAGAAATGTGCATTTGGATTCAAGTCGGGAAAGTATGTAGGCTTTCTCGTCAATCAAAGGTGAATAGACTTAAACCCTAAGAAGATCAAAACCATCTTAGATATCACTTCACCAAAAAGTGTGAAAGATGTCCAACGGTTGACAGGATGCTTCACCGCGCCCTTGGACGCTTCATAGAAAAGTTGGACAAGCGTTGCCTTTCCCTTTTTTGCCGCCCTAAGAAAGAAGAAGAATTTCGAGTGGGTCGAGTAGGCGGAAAAGTCATGCTACCTGTCGGAAGGTAGTACAACCAATTATTAGCCTTACCCTTTAGAGAAAAAGGAAAGGCTCTGAATAGCAACTGATCTGTTGCCAATCCTGGCAGCTTCATACCCATGCAAACAATATGGAATTCGCTCAAATGACAGAGCTGTAACAGCTCGAACCAACGTCCGTTGCAACACAAACCAATAAGATGGGAATTCACCCTTTAGCTCGAATATCTTCGTTTGGGCGTAAAAGGTGAAGGCCTTGTTGGTAGTATGGTGATAGAAATCTATTATAAACTGGTCATAGGAGCTTTAGCTTCCCAATGTGTAACAAATCAATTCCATAAAACACTTTTTCATAATCATGTAGTGTTACAAGAACGGATCATCGGTGGGCTTGCCATAGAAGTTGGGCAACTGAAGAATCAATCCCGACTTGATCTCTTTCTCTTGATCATTAGCGGTGGGCGTAAAAGTAAGCGAAAATTTCCAATGTACCCATGAGTTCCCGAGATTTTCAGGTATACCCCTCTAGTTACCGAGCTGTCCAGCGTGCCCCTGAGTTTTGCAAAATCATGTTTTTTCCAATTTTTCGCTGACGGCCGTCTAACCCCTCTAACACCATCCAACTTCGTTAGACAGTAAATTTATTTAACCTATATTAGAAACAATTGACCCTTAATCAAATTAAAAAGAAAAAAAAACAAAGAAATTTTAACCAAAAAAACGTTAATCAATTAAAAAAACATCCCATCCCCATTTTCTCTCTCCCCTCTCCAACCTCGACTACCACCCATGACCATCCACCACCAGCACCACCCACCTCCATCCATGGAGACGATCTCGTCGGCCATACAGACGACCGACGACAACATACCCTACCCCCTCCGCGACACGGCAACAATATATTCACCCACCTCTATCTCTTCTCCCTCTTTTTATCTCTCCCAATTTTCTCCGTTGAAGGGGCAGAAACACAAGTTGAGGGGCGTCGAAAGACGATAATTGGCCGGTGAGGCTAAAGGAGGGTGTAGGGGCAGGGATAGTGGGCGGGGAAGGAGTGAAAGGGAAGCATGGAGTGAGAAAAAGAAGCATGGATAATGGAGGAGGGGAGTCGGGGTGTGGTGGTCGGCATGGGGTGGCCGATGGGAGGAGATTCTGATGGTGGTGGTGTCGGCGTCGTTCATGGTGGTTGGTCTTGGTAGCTGCTCCGGGGATGGTGGGGCACGCTAGTGGGGACTAGGGACGAAGAGGGTAGGAGGGGAGAGGAGAGAGAATGTGAAAAGGAGGAGAAAATAGAGGTGGAGAGGATAGGTGTAACACCACGGCTTGTCGCCTGAGCCGGAAGTAGTCACCTATGGCCAGGCTGTGGGCTGACCTCACAGACCAACACGGGTCCTTTCGGCGCATTTTGACCTCACTTATGATCATCCTGAGAAACTTCCCAGGAGGTCACCCATCCTGAAATTGCTCCCAGTAAAAAACGCTTAACTGTGGAATTTTTATCACATGAGTTTTCTAAACAAAAAGTCGACTTTTTTGGTAGGAGTAGCACTATCAATCCTTTTAAGCACCTCATATGGGCCCTTAATCTCTTAGGAACTTCCTCTGAAATCTAGGGTATTACACTGTAATAGGCCGATCCACAGTCCGTCGCAACACAACCCAATAAGATGGATAGTCACCTCTTAGGCCCATATATCTTCTCTGGCATCTAAAAGGTGAAGGCCTTGTTGGTATTATGATGGTAGAAATCTATTATAAACTGATCATATGAGCCTTAATTTCCCAATGTAGGACAAACCAACTCCATAAACCACTTTCCAAATTCCGTAGTGTTACAAACTCCCCCACTTAAAGAACGCGACGTCCCCGTCGCGCCTCAACCGTTCCATACCAACATTAATACAGGTCCAAGATCTCCCTCGCTAGACGGCTGACCTGGGCCTAACCCCAGCACTCAGCACGCGGTCGAAGGGTTGCTCTGATACCATCTGTAATAGGCCGATCCACCGTCCGTCGCAACACAACCCAATAAGATGGGTAGTCACCTCTTAGACTCATATATCCTCTCCGGGCTCTAAAAGGTGAAGGCCTTGTTAGTAGTATGATGGTAGGAATCTACTATAAACTGATCATATGAGCCTTAGTTTCCTAATGTGTGACAAACCAACTCCATAAACCACTTTCAAAATTCCGTAGTGTTACAATAGGGGTGTCGGGCGTGGGTGACGACAGCCCCCACCTTGGAGTCGCCGGAGCAGTGCGCTCGAGATGGTGGCGGAGGTGACCCGAATGGTTGTGGTTGTTGTGGTGGCTGGACAAGGTTGGGGGAGAGGAGGGGAGGGGAGAGGATGACAGACACGGAGAGAAAAAGAGTTGGAAGGCGTTAGAAGGGTTAGAAGGGTTAGACGGCCATCAGTGAAAAACTGGAAAAAACACGATTTTGCAAATCTCAGTGGCACCCTGAAAACTCGGTAACCAGAGGGGTATACCTTAAAGACTTGGGAATCTCAGGGGTACATTGGAAAATTTCCGAAAAAGTAATGCACAATTGTTGTTGATCAACATTAGGAGCAGCGAGCTCCTTCAGTTTACAGGTTTCAGGTGCGGGTAGATTATATTCCAAGAATTTGTGGTTAGTAGAATGCAATCTAACCAAACACTAACAAAACAAAAAGAGAAACAAAAATTAACGCCAAACACACGAAAAACAGATAACCGCTTTCTACCTCAATTAGGGACTTTCTTCCCTCTGGTTTGTCTGATCACTCTCCATGTGTTGTCACCATTTTTCCTCCACTCCCTAGAAGGAAAAACTTCAAGTTTTTGAATTGTTGGGTAATGCATCCAAGTTATAATGAGCTAGTAAAGCAAGCATGGCAGGAGAATACTCAAGGAAATGCAATGTCCAAGCTGTTCCAGAAACTTAAACAAACAAAGCATGCATTATCCCCGATGCATAGAAATTCCTTTACAAATCTCTCCCTAGGACCTTAAATTGGATCTTCTAGCAAAACACGAGAAGCTTATCAAGCACATTGCAGACGCAGAGCTGGAAAAAGAAGTTGAGACAGCAAAGGAAAAATATTGTAAATTGAAAATGCCAGAGTTGAGCATGTTAAGTCAGAGAGCAAAACTCACGCACATTAACAATTCTGACTGCAGTACCAATTACCTCTTTTCTAGAATAAAGGAGAGGCAGCACCAAAGCATGATCGGAAAAACTGCTGATATGAAATGGGAGGTTCATGAGACTCCAAAGACTATTGCTAGGGCCTTCATTGATTACTACATCAACCCCTGATTTGCAAGGAAAAACATGTTCAGGACCTGGATATAGACGATATCAGGAGGGGGAAATGTCTAGCCAACAGTCAAGCCCAGTATCTGACTCAGAGTATTCAAAAGCAGTAAATAAAGGATGCCCTCTTTAGAATGGACCCTAATAAATCCCCAGGTCAAGATGAGTTTGTAGCAAGTTTCTTTCACAAATCATGGGATAGAGTTGAGAAGAATTTCTGTAATGCAGTGTTGGAGTTTTTTACAACGAACAAAATGTCAAAACAAGCAAACTCCACACTTGTTACCCTCATCCCAAAAAAGGAGCATCGCACCAGTGCAACAGACTTCAGGCCGATTTCTTGTTGCTCAACAATCTATAAAACCATCACCAAGATAATTGCTAATAGACTGCAAGTGGTGCTGCCAAGCCTAATAGGTAAGGAACAAGCAACTTTTGTGAAGGGAAGTATCTTTGATAATGTTGCTATTTTCAGACAACTGTTAAAGGCTTTAATAAAAAAAAATATCTCCCCTAGATGTTTGATAAAGGTGCATATAAGAAAAGTTTTTGACTCAGTCAGCTGGGAGTTCATCAGATGTACATTGGAAGCTTTAAATTTTTGCTGAAAAATTCATAACTTGGATCATGAATTGTATCTCCAATACGTGGTTTTCCTTGGAAATAAATGGCAATTAAGAAGGTTTTTTCCCTAGAGGGTGTGGGATAAGACAAGGGGATCCATTTCTCCCTATCTGTTTGTTTTAAGCATGGAGATTCTTTCTAGATACTTAAGAGATATGCCCTCTAAGAATCAATACATTTTCCATCCCAAGTGCTCCAGAATAAACTTACCCACCTGATGCTGATGATCTAATGATTTTCATTAGAGGAGATGTGCCCTCAATGAAAGCAGTGGTGGATTGTTTGGATCTATTTAGAAGCAAATCAGGCTAAAACTGTTGTATATTTTGGGGGCGTCAGTCAGGAAGTAAGAAAGAAGATGATCATCATTTCAGGGTTCATTGAGGGATCATTTCCCTTCAGATACCTTGGGATTCCACTACAGTCTGTGAGGTTGAAGAATGAAATGTACAACACCCTAATAGCTAAAATCCAAGACTCCCTGCAGCATTGGCTTCCATCATGCTCTCTTTTGCAGGAAAAGTTCAAATAATAAACTCAGTGATCTTTGGACTTGAGAACTTCTGGTGTGCAAGCTTGTTGTTGCCAAAGGGCATAATAAAGCAAAATGAGAAACTTTGCAAACATTTCTTATATATGGAGTATGGAAGCTGGGAAAAGGAAAATGGTTTATAAAAGCTGGGATAGTATATGTTCCCCAAAGAAAGAAGGAGGTTTCATCATTAAAGAAGTTTTGGCATGGACAAAGCTATGCTTGCAAGGTGGATTTGGCAGCTGCATTCTGATAATGCAGGGGTATGGAATTGCTGGATTAAAGCTTACAAGCTAAGAAAGGAAAATATTTGGAATGTGAAGGAAAAAGCAGGGGACTCTGAAACTTGGAGAGGTATACTCACTCTCAGAGATGAAATCCTTTCAATGGTTTCAGATGCTAATGCAGCTGTTGTTCTTATTTAGAAGTGTCAAGTAAATGGGAAGAATAGTACTTCAGCCAGCTGTCAGCAATTCAGGAAACAATATCAGGAGAATAACTGGGACAAGATAGTATGGAAGAGTATAAAACTTTTAAAGCATAGATTTGCCTTGGCTATGCAAAAATCCCTCGCCATAGTAGATAATGTTTGTGCAAAAGGGATGTTTCTTGTGAATAGATGTGAAATGTTTCTTGTGAATAGATGTGAACTTTGTAGGGCTGGAGTTGAAAATCATACGCGTTTGTTCTTTGAATGATCTTTTGTTGCTAAAATCAAGGGAGACATCTTAACTTGGTTGAAAATCAGGAGGCAACAAAGGAGTTTGAGTACATAGTGAAATTAGGTGGCTAACTCAAAGGAAGCAGAGGAGGCATTGGAAGCACCATTGGATGGTATGCGGCTTAATCACCTCGGTTTATATGGTATGGCAAAATTCCAGAATGTTTGGAGGAAAAGAGCACACTAAAGCTTAGACTATAAGAACGTCAAGTATGTAGTTAGTATAAGAATTTATGCTTGGTTAAGAAGTTGTGATAATATTAAAGTGGTAGATAGTTTGAACCTTTAGAAGGTTTGGTTTGGTTTTTTTCCTTAGTGGTGTCCCTGATACGAGTGCGGAAGCGTACTGAAGGTACAGAACTCGGATCTGTACTGTCTGACTAACAAAACTGATGACTGTAGAACAGATTTAGGTTCTGTACTCTCTAAAAACGAAATATACAATTTTTATGTGATTTTTGTGGTTTATAGGAAACGAAATAACAAGAACAATATATTAAAGATATGATTCAATACCCGCAAGTAATTGAACCTAGCGCAATTCAAAGAGCCGCAACCCTTAATTCGATCCTCCGCAAAGGATTTAAGAACTCCCGCAAGACTTTGTCGCCCGCAAGCAAACACAAAAGAATATGAAGGAAACTCCCTCGACTCTTTAATTAATTTTCTGAACTCCAATCTCTGTATTGTAAACTATTACAAAGCATTGCTTAAATACTAATAAGAACTCTAGAAAACTCCCTAAACTCCTCCTAATACGATATGGAAAAACTAGACTCTTAAGACGTTAAGGAAAGTAATACTTTACCTTAAACTTATTCCGAACAATATAAAATATTATAGCTAATTTCCTACTAACGATGATCCTAATTTGATGGCCAAGTCGTCCTATAACAACTACCATAAACGTTCAAACATCATCTTTCAGCAGCATGGTACAGATCGCCATTCTGTCTTCTCTGTAGACTGTTTCTACTAATTGACAGAACAGATATTAGTACTGTACTCTGAGCTCACGATTTTGTATCAGTCCCATTGTAAGGTGCTTTTCTCTTCTTTTTTTCCCCCATAAATGGATGAATAAAAAGAGTACACAATCTTACAAAAAAAAAAAAAAAAAAATAGATTAACGCCAATTCCCCCGCAACGGCGCCAAAATTTGGTAGGCAAATGTATTGGGTTGCACCAAATTAAATCACTAATTCAACCAAAACCTATGTAGTAGGGTAAGTAGTATGTATCCACAGAAAACCAGGTACTGTCTAAGTATGTAACATTGATTAAGTAACTGAATTGGGGAGGGGGTTTTGATTGAAAAATAATTAACTAAACAACTAATAAAACAATGAACGAGTCGAATTTAATTGAATAGAAGTCTTGGTTTATGTTTCCAGCCACCAACAATTATCAATAGATCATCGATTGTCACCTAATTTAATCATGTGAGCAAATCGTTGTTGCAGAATCGAAATTCCGATTCTTCCTTTAGTGATTAATATGAACTAATCAGCGTATCAAAGTTAATCCTAACTATTAATCAACCTGGAACACGAGCCTAGATATATTTTAATAGAAGTAATAAGCTCTCGTGGAATGTCAAAGAAGATAATCAATTCAAACACACGCGGCTTAAATCGAATATAAATCAATTCTCCCTACAACAATCTAGCTAACGTTGAATCAACAATCAATTATAAATATACAAGTACTACAATAGTAGCACCCCTAGAAAGAACAAGTATAAATCATGCAATTTAGGGCAAGAGAATTAAAATTACTCACAATGGAATTGAATAGATGAAAATCTCACAATCTGACTTTAATTGACTGCTTCAATCCACAAATAACAAGTTGGGAGATTAGTTCTCCACTAATCTTCCATACAAATCCCAAAAATAGTCTCAAGTTGCAAAGTTATGAATAAAAAAGTAGCCCTAAGTCTGATATAGATTGCAATAAGCTTGCATGTTGTGCATTATAAATTTTCAAGATGAAAAACTGTGATTCGTACCAATGACTTTGACTATGTGGCCATGTTTCAAACTACCTAACAATAAAAGGTAATTCTAGATTTGTGATAAATGGTTTTATAACTGGTGGAATATATAGAAATGCACCTTACAAATGTTTGATAATAAAGAATTTACTTATGGTTATCCAATTAAAGACCTTATATTCCCATTTTCAATATTATGGCACGAGAATCTGTCTAGACCTCCATAAAAATTCCTATAATTTTTTGACTATTCAATAGATAGACTATATTTTTACAAATCGAATATTATATTTTCTAGGACTATGTATAAAGGTGTCTGTCCAAATAATCTTCGTTAGATAGTAATTGTTTTAGAGCAAAGAGATCTACACAACAACAACAACAACAACAACCAAGCCTTATTCTCAAAATGATTTGGGGTCGGCTAACGACGACGTTGTTGTCTTAAGAGGGGGTGAGTGTAATACCCCTGATTTCAAATGAGGTTATAAGAGACTAAGGGTTCATATGAAGTGCTTAAAAGTATTGATAGTTGTGAGATGCCGTACCGGCGGGTTGCCGATCCGCTCTCCCGAAAAGAGGTGTGAATTACACGGTGTCGCCAGCGGGATTTTTTTATAGGTACCCCACGAACCTAGACTGGGGTTCGATGCAAGGTTACGAGTTAGGAAGGTGTTAGGCACCTAACTCGCCCATCGTAATCGATGGTCTCTACTAATTGATCCGAATTAAATATAAAAGTAGTAATTAACGAGGGAAGCACGTACAAATAGCATGTGAGCGATAAATAATTCATGCGATGAGATATAGTGTATGCAATATAACACGTAGCCACATTAGAACATATAACAAATTTGCAATTGAATCATGAATTACGAGATCAGATTGACATGCACTATTGCTTAATGTACGTAACATTAAAGATAACTAAATATCCAAGCTTTAATTAACTTGTCAACTTTTATCATGCATGCTTGCTACGTGTGATCAAGCTAAGACAACACATATAAATTATAGTAGCTAAGTGATACGAAGCACATAGGATTTACTAACCTGCTGGATTAGCACTTTCAAAGATCACGACATATACGATAATAAAGAACTCATATTTGCAAAAACGTTTTGAGAAAGAATTTGGGGCCCTCAGATGGAAGTTCTTGTGTAGTCGTTTCGCAGATCTCAATATCGTTTGCCAATAAGCCCAACGTATAGTCTTGACCCTCGTATTCCACGTAGTCTAGTTGTCTCGTCTTGATTCGAAAGTCTACGATCGTTGGACGTCGTAGGTAAGGTGTACGGGTGCATGTGTGTATGTGTTTGATGATAAAAGGTGTTCTTTTCCTAATCGTCATATTGAAGATGTAGGTAGAGTTTGTAGCTAGGATGCACGAGATGTGAGACAATTATTATTCGAGACTCATGTGCTTGTTCATGGTCTCGAATCTTTTGCATAATAATTGGAGGAGTATTGTGAGTTGTTGTACCTTCTGTGCATCCGAAAATAAGGGTACGGGAAGACTTTATTTATACTAGAGGGAGATGGCATTCAACTGGCACCAGGACTTGTGTAGGTGATGTCATTGAACCAATCAAAAGGAATTTGAGGAGTCAAACGTGGGTAGTAGGGGTGTAAATGATCAGAGCTAGCTCGCCAAGCCTTCGGAATCGGATCGGTCAAAGCTTGGCTCGAGTTCGGTCAAACCGAGCTCGAACTCGATCTCGATCTGAGCTCTGGCGAATACGAGCCGATCCTGAGCCTTTTAAAGCTCAGATCAGATCGGCTCGTTTGAGCTCGTTTTTATGAGTTTAATTAATTTTTAATATTTTACTATTTCATTTATATTAAGATACATGTAATTATACTAATTTTTTGAAGATAGTATAAAAATTAGGGAAATTATTATACTAAGTCGATCACGAGCCGATCCCAAGCCGAGCCCGAGCCGAGCTTTATATTTCCCGAGCCGATTTCGAGCTCAAATTCTTTAAGCTCACTGAGCTTCGAGCCGATCCCGAGCTCGATCCTAAACATCCGAACCGATCCCGAGCCTACCCGAGCTCGGGCTCAGATCGGCTCGGTTACACCCCTAGTGGGTAGTGTCCTAATGGTAATAGCAAATTAGCATAATCTCCCATGCACTTCTTACAATATTTAATTAGATTAGACCTAATTAATATTTAGGTAGATTTGCTAATGACAAATCTAGAGGAATTAGGCAGGTTTCTACACGGAGTGGACTTGTGCTCTGAATAGAAAACCGATGCCAGCGGCCGAGTGGCATCATCGGATTATCATGCAAAAAGCTATGCATGCATTCAACGTTTAAGTCTTGACCCAACTCAATAAAGAATCTTCTCAGCAACCAAACCCAATATATTAACCCATAAAGTATAATCTAATAAGTAACCCAAAAGGTTATTTTGACTAAACATGGTAATTCGGGTCTAAACTAATAAATCGAACCCATTGGCAAACGATACCTTTCAACGCGTGTCCACTGCCCATCTCATCATCGGGCGCTAAAATGGGTGCAAAAGTAGGGTGTCTACAATAGTGCTACTCATACCAACAAAGTCGACTTTTCTTTTAGGAAGCCCATGTGATAAGAACTCCACAGTTAAGAGTGATTTTAGGATTGGTGACCTCCTGAAAAGTTTCTCAGGTGCCCACGAGTGAGGTCAAAGTCCGCAAAAAGGGCTCTTGTTGGTGTGTGAGGTCAGTACATAGCCTGGCAAGCTGCCATAGGTGACTTCTTCCGTCAGGTGATGAGCCGGGGTGTTACACTGCCAAACTATGATATTTTCGACAATATCTCGACCTTTTGATGAATGCCCCCGATTCTGGCTGATTAGATAAGGTAAAACCTCACGTATCTGGTTACATAAGATCTTTGAAATGCCTTTGTACATGATGTTGCAGCATGCAATAGGCCTAAATTGAGTGACAGATTCTGGTTGAGGTACCTTGGGAACGAGTGCTAGAATGGTCTGGTTTACCTGTTTAGGTAATCTGCTAGTCTCAAAAGTCTTGAATGGCATCAATGACATGATTCCCCACAGTTTGCCACGCATCCTTGAAAAACTAACTTGAGTACCCATCTGAGCTGCACTTTTGTTCCCTGGGATTGAAAAAATAGCCTCTTTTATCTCCTCTTTAGTGACCTACTTCATTAATACGCTTCTCATCTCCTCATTAATCACTTTACCCCGCTTAACAGTTCCAGCATGTACACTTTCTCTTTCATTTGCAGATCCTAGGAGACTTTGGTAGTATCCATTTCTGAACCTGGTGCTTATCTCCTTTAATATCCTTAATTTGGTACCCGGAATTTTTTATCCTCCTAGCTCTGATTGTGCTGTGAAAAAAACAGTGTTCTCATCTCCCTCTCCAATCCAGTGGGCTTTACATTTTGTCTCAAGAACTAGTCTCTTATATTCCCTAGGAATTTGAGCTAAGTAGCTAGTCTCCTTTCCTCCTCTCTAAGATTCATATTAGTGTTATCATGTTGAACCTTTCCTTGGATGTCGGTTAGCTCCTGATGGGCCTTACGCGCAGCTTTCTCAATATCTGAACCAGATCCTTATTGAGCTTTCTCAAGGGTTGTTTTAGAAGCTTTAACTTACCCCAGGTTTCTTTCACCATTTCATCAAACTTTGGAGTACTACTCCACATATTATCATATTTGAAACTTGGATTTTTTTATCATATTGTTCTTTACGAAACTCGCCACACAAGGGCAATGGTAGTCATAAAGACCTTCAGGGTGATAAAATGCTGTACTATCAGGGAACAATTTAATCCATTCATCATTACAAAGCGCTCTGTCTATCTTACTATAGACCCTCTTATCTCCTTCTGATTTGTTGTTCCAAGTATAGAAGCTCCCACCATATTTCATGTCGACCACCTTGCATTCCCAAATGCATTCTTGAAAATTATTGATTTCATAAGACATAACCTTCCACCCAATTCTTTCATTAACATTTAGCACATTATTAAGATCACCAAGAATGATCTAGGGGTGATTTAAGTTGTGGCTAATGCATGTCAAGCCTTTCCATAGAACTTGTCTATCCTTCAAGTCATTCAAACCATAGACTAAAGTGCTAAAAAAAACTTTCCCAGTAGAGAGTGTTTGGGAACATGGATTTGATTTACAAATCCAAATTTGACTCAAATCCCATGTTTGGTAACACAAGAATT